>JALMQS010000073.1:1630673-1756060 GCA_024734495.1 Forficula auricularia
AATTTTGGCAATGAATGAGCACATTTTCGACAAAGTTCACTCTATACATTTTTAAACTAGATTAAATTTTCTACAATTCAAATGAAGTTTTATTTTAATTGAATAATGGTAACTCGTGTCGTAATGAGGATGAAGTTTTGAAAAACTGCAATTTTTTGAAAAAATTGCAGTTTTTCCTCCATAAAATGAAAACCACTCATCTTAAAAACTTAATTTATCTCATTCTCTAGGAAATTTTGGTGACTTGAACATTTATTTAAACTACTTTTCGTTAAAACTCTAGATTTATAAATATCTAGCATTTTACATGACACTTTAGAGGTTTCGGATCATATCCTCTCTGGAAAATGATGGATATCTTTAAATCTAAGGGTTTTATCAAAATTTGTTCCAAGTAAGTAAACAAAATTTCCTAGAGAATGAGATAAGAATCAAGTTTCTAAGATGAGTGGGTTTTTATTTTTTTAAGGAAAAAATTCGATTTTTTGCAATAGATTGCAGTTTTTCAAAATTTCAACTTCATTGCAGCACGGGTTATCATTATCCAATTGTGGAACTTTGTTTAAATTGTAATCTAGTTTAAAAATCTATATAATGGTCTTTGTCGAAAACGTACTCCTTCATGGTCAAAATGGGAAAAAATCGAAAAAGTGAGAGTTTTTGGGATTTGCGAAAACAAAAAAAAAAAATACGCCAATTTTCAACTAGAACATGAGCCCGAACGGTTGGCCAGAGAAAAAAACCTAAATGATTTTGTAGTAAATTTTATGAACGTTTCTTTTGAAAAGGAAGGTTATTTACGAAAAGTTGATAGTTTTCGAGTTATAAGCAAAAAAGCACCAAAAAATGAGATTTTTTTAACTTTTTTTTTTTTTTTTTTGAATTTTTGACAAATGTTCTATTAGCCCAAAACTTTCCCGCGAGGGGCCCTTTAGAGAACAATTTAACTGGACTAAAAAATATTTCGAGAAATTAAAAAAAGAACATTATTCTTGGTTAAACATATGAAATATATTTACTTATGGTTAGTTTTCCATAAGAAACGGTTTGTCGTTGCTGTTACTCATCCCATCCCATGAACTCTGCCCTTGTGGGGGTTCTGACTCCCCCCTCCCCGTAGCTACGGCTCTGTCAGGGGCTGTGAACTTATTTTGGGCGATAGGGGGCCGGTGGCCATGTTTTGAGCATGTTTTGGCATTCGAACTTCTCTTTTTGCAAAAAATTGCAGTTTTTACTTCATAAAATGAAAACCACTCATCCTAAAAACTTGATTTCTATCTCATTCTATAGGAAATTTTGTTGGCTTGAACGTTTCTATGAATCACTTTTTTTATTAAACTCTTAGATTTATAGATATCCAGCATTTTCCGTGACGGGACATGATCCGAATCCTCAAAAGTGCCGTTTTTTCGTTAGTTACAATTAGAGACCGGATTCTTATGCAATTTCATATTTTGTTTGCCGCCACATACGACCCAGGGGATCAATTATCTATCCAAATCATGCATCTAGGATACTTTGGGTTAAATTTTATACTGCCTATTTTTGAATATTTGAGTAATATTGCATAAAAATTGCATATTTGAATATAATTGCAATAAAATTGCATATTTGAAGGATTTTTTGTCAAATATTGCACATTTCGTGCCCAAATATGGATATTTTAAAAGTAACTTTTTGGAGTAAGAATTAAAAAAAAAATAAATAAAACAGGAGGACACTTGTAAACATAAATTATTTATAATTACAATCAAATTTTAATTATTTTTGAGATCATTTGTTAATTATTTATTTATTTCTTTAACGGCCTTCGGGAACTATAGCCCATTTTGGACATTGAGTGTTTGTGTGTGTTGAAGTGTGTGTAAATAGGTATAGCGATCAGATTATTATAGCCGGTCAAATATTTGCATTATTTTATTTAGTGTATTATTTGTACGTCAATAAGAAAAGCTTGTTAATATATGGTAAAATATGCTGACGTGTTCTGATGTGACCATCCACTTGACTTTACCATACAACCTGGCCCCTTATATTTAATAAACTTATTTATAATCATGTATGGGAAGTGGGTTAGTTTTTGCATTTTTAGACTCCTGGGGGTCCACTGATTATGTATACAAAATTTGGTTGAGTTTGGTACAAGGGCCTAGATTTTTAATTTTTAACCTCCCCTCCACCCCCCTTAACTTTGGGTCGATATGCACCAAAATCTAATCAGCTCTTAATCTCAATGGACCAAAACTACGTGTGAAATTTGGTTTCGATATTCAAACTTGTTTTTTGGCTAGCTCGTCCACAAAAAATTTGGTAACGCACAGACTAACATACCGACTAACTAAATAATAACATTTTGACAGAATAATTATTATCTCAAAAAATATAATTTTTTCAATGTTCACTTATTGGACTTTTTGTAGAGCAAAATGCCATGGTTTCGCTCAATTTTTTTAATCAAAATAGTTTCAGCCGTTTTTGAGATATTTCGAGAAAAAAAAAACACTTTTTTCATGCACGATTACAATACTTGACCATACCCTGAATGGTAAAGTAAAAATAAAAGAAATACAATATAACCGTGTCTGTTAAATAAAACTACCCCCCCCCCCCCGCCCGTATTTTTTAGTTCACATTTTTTAAACATAATTATATTTATTGTTTTGATTTTATTCAAGTGTACCTAGTATTTCTGTGAGTTTAAAGAATTTTTAATAAAATTAGATTAAATGTTTTGCCAATAAATAATATAAAAAAAAAAAAAAAAATAGATTAAATGTAATGAGAATTTCATGCAATATTTTCGCAATAAAAGTAGATATTTGACACTTGGTGTCTATAGTTTATTTTATTATTTTATTCCTCTCATACCACTCCTTCAAATATATAGTCATTTCGTCTTCAATTTTAATTCTTTAGTGCATAAAAAATATTTTGCCATTTTTTACTGCATATATTTGAATATTGCAACGTATTCTGCATATTACTTGCATATTTCAGCATTTTTAACTGCATATTTTGGCACTTTTCACTCCATAAAAATCCGGTCTCTAGTTATCACACGCTGGTACGGGATTCCTCTGGCCTTCAAATTGTTGCGCCCAGGAGGTTTAACACTCCGGTGCGACCAAATTATGTCGCGACCTGTGGTGTTGGATGCAAACAAAATTAGTTATTTATTTATAGCGGGCCTTTCATTGTTCCGAAGGATTATGAATGCCTACTAAGGGTAACGCGAACCTCGTAGATCGTGGATTCTTTTCTCTAGCACGCCGTTTGCTGGAAGATGTGTGTCCTGTTGATGATAAAAGGTTCGCTACTCTAGGCAAGGGTTTAAATAGAACACATATTTCTTTTACGTAGTTTTATTTTAGTGTAAATTGGGTAGTACAATTTTTAGATTCAATTACTGTCTGCATGCTAACTCGCTGCTCACTCTCTATTAACTGACTGACTGCTAGGCTCTCTCAAAACTGACTCACCGCTGGTGACTGACTGACTCTCTCCTAGCTAACTCCCCCGAAAATTCACAGACCAGAAAAAACCCTCTGATTGGTTAATACCCTAATAACTAAGGCGTGGTGACATAATTGAAACGCCCAGTTTTAGAATTCCTTCTAGAGAAAATTCCCTTACGAGTTTCTGGCAAAATTCGGAGAAACCCCCAAATTCACTTGGCATATGTTGGTAAGAGCCATCCACATTTATGTAAACATGTCAATTTAAATTTATTGTTATTCCAATTGCTTTTCCCACCATTTTCCACCAAATATTCGTCTATTGTTGAAAAGCACGTCTAGTTAGGCCAACTGTGAATGTGCTGGAAAACTTTAAAAATGCGACAATGATACAAAAATCAATTTGTCAGTTTTGTGACTCCGTCCACCAGTTGGTCAACCAGATATAAACTTTTACTGTATGTACGTTTGAAAAGTTAGTTTGTTATTAATAAAGTTAAGTTTGTGTGATCTGAAGCAGGAGGTCTTATTCACAAAAAAAGAGGTGCTGAAATGTTAACAAATAAATAAGTTGGACCAGATTTGATAAAGCCAAATATTCAGGTTGTAATATGACAAGTTTTATTATTTTATTGAAAAATAATCAGATGTTATTCAGTCAACAAATATGTACAAAATAATATTTTATTAATTGCTTAAGAAATAAATTTAATCTTTTGATTTGTTTTGAATAAAAAGTAATATTACAAATAATATTTTGTTAACAATTAGTCAATTATAATTAATAATATGAGTAATAGGAATTCAATTAAAATATCAATTATTTTAATTAGTTTGCGTGGGCTTGTATGTGAGTTTATTAATTAACAATCACTAATTATTAGTTTGTTAAAATGTTATTAAAATGTTAAAATAAATATTAGATATTCTTAATAATAGATTTGGTACATAGTTTAGAAAACAAAAGATTTCTTATTTAAAAGAGAGTCAACTATGTAGTATTGAAATGAATATACAAGCTGTATATGATGTTAAGTTAATATGAACGAAAATGCAAGTTCAATTTAATTGGGAAAGAGAATGTATTTGTTTGATTCAATGTTCATGTCTTTTATAAATAAGATTTGTTAGTTAGTGTTAAAGGGATTCAACTCCTGTTGAAAATTGTCTGTACTTTTAATAGAAAAAGCCAGGTATGGAATGTAGATCGAAACAGTACATTTGTGTGTTATGGAAAATATAAATAGGTGAACCTTTGAAAAATGATTTGAGATCCTAGGCGGTCGAAAGCTGCGAGATTGAAGAAATCTTCTTGGAAAATGAATGCCAATATTTGTAAAATCGCTTGATATGTTGTAGAAAGATTTCTGGGCAGGCAGGCAGGGAATCGATTAACTCGAGTAAAAAGGTGTGGAAAGGTTCAGCTTGGGAGTTTCGATCTAGTTTGTTTGCTTGTTAATGAACAACTAACAACTAATTTATTAAATAATTAGAAAAGAATAAATTATTAATTAAATATTGTTGGGATCATGTGACCTATGTCAGAGAGATAGCAATTAAGAGTTAAACATCGCTTCACCCAGAGTAAGTCCACCATTAACTTAGGACCGCACAGTGGTCCCAAATCCCGAAAAGCTGGCCAAAAGTCCAAAAAAAAAAAATTAGTAGGGAGTTTTAGGCCGTTATGTTGGATACACAGATAGTTTAAGTAGTCCATTGTCAAGAGAAAAGGTGCCTATTGTTTTTACTTTAGTTTATATTCATCGTCAAAGTTACCCTATTTTGAGTAAGCCCGCCCGGAGTGAGAAAGCAAAAAAACAACGCTCACTTTAAAACTCGATATCTTAGTGAAAAGTTCACCGATCTACATTTTATAAAATGGAAAATACTCCTGAAAGTAAGTAGAATATATATACCTATTTGAAAAATCATAATTATAAAGTTTGATACAAAAACTTAATGATATTCTTTTAAAAAAATTACAGAAATTAATTTTCTGTAAATGTTGAAAAGTTATCAAAAAGTTTATTTGGCCGGTCGAGTCCGGTCAAGAGACCAATTGCGGCATTTAGCTAATACTATAATTAAGCTAAATCAACAAACATTAGAGGCGGGTTGGTGCGGTCTAATTATTGTAGTGACTTTACAAGTACTTTTTCGGGAAATTTTTAAAACAGTCCATATCAGATCT
Organism: Forficula auricularia; assembly: GCA_024734495.1. Lineage (NCBI taxonomy): Eukaryota > Metazoa > Arthropoda > Insecta > Dermaptera > Forficulidae > Forficula > Forficula auricularia. Next base: position 1,636,320 of record JALMQS010000073.1, read on the forward strand.
TTTCTTAATTTTTTTTTATTTAAAATTCCGATCATTTCTAAAATATATATTTTTTCTAAATTTTGTCATTTATCTAAAATATTTCGATTAGAAATATCAAAATTTTGTTTAAAGTTAGTGGAATGATGGTCTAGCCGGGAACATCTATTTTTTCTAATTAAATCTAATTTTCTTTTTAATTTTAATTTAATCTAAATTTCAGGAGTATTCCTTGGTAACTGCCAGAAAATTTGTTGAATTGCATCCTTGGTATTACATGCCTACTTCGGTGCATAAAATTTTGATTCATGGGTCACAAATTATTACTTCTGCATTATTACCAATCGGGCAACTGTCAGAAGATGCACAAGAAGCCTCAAATAAACACATTAAAAGGTTTCGTGAAGACTTCTCCCGAAAGACTTCTCGAGTTAAAAACATTGAAGATGTTTTTCTTCGATTATTAGTTGCATCTGATCCATATATTTCAAGTTTGAGAAAATTGCCCCAAAAAAATTGAAAAAGTTTTGCGACAGAAGCAGTAGATCTGCTGGTTCAGCCTATATCTCCATTGACAATGTTACCAGGAGCAAGTTTCGAAAGTTTCGAATCTTATACGGAAAAAGAAGATACGTTTGACAAGGACTCTGGCGATTCTGATGATGAAAATTGAGATGATTAAATGACAGGTGTAATTTGAAGTTTTTTATGTATTTAATAAATGCAATTTTTTTAACAATTTTTATTTTTATTTCAGCCTTTTTAATTCTTTAAAAAAATTTTGCAACCACCATTTTGTTTTTCATAATTTTGACTTTTGATTCGTAATCAGCGACCTTTAAAACCTAAGCATACCAAATTTTTGGCTAAACCTGATATTTTTGAAACATATATGTCCACCATTTTGCGACCCCCATTTTGTTTTTCTTAATTTTGACTTTTGATTCATTATCAGTGGCCTTGAAAACCTAAGTATACCAAATTTCGGAGAAATCTGATATTTTTAAAATATATATGTCCGCCATTTTGGGGACGCCATTTTGTTTTTCGTAATTTTGACTTTTGATTCGTAATCAGCGACCTCGAGAACCTTAGTATACCAAGTTTTATTTATATTGAAGAACGCCTTCATATTTTGGCCAGCTTTTTGGGATTTGGGACCACTGTGGACCGCCGTGGCGTGTCCACACGTCCTTTATAATAAGAGAAGGAAAGGCCTCAGTCAGTCATCTGTCCCAGCAAAATATGACCTTTAAACAAATAATTTATTATAAAAGAAAAATGCTTCACCAATTCAGCGAATATATATTAAATTTCTAAACATTATTAATTTAATTTATCGAAAATTTATATCGCGAATTCACGACCGCGACAAAATGATGCTGGATCCCGCGGGATTTCGGGATCTCACTTTCCTGTATTGCAATCCCTACTTATAAGGTCACTTTTGAAGATTCGGATCATTTCTTGTCATGGAAAATGCTGAATATCTATAAAAAAGTGGTCCAAGTAAACGTTCTAGTCAACAAAATTTCCTAGAGAATGAGATAGGAATCAAGTTTCTAGGATGAGTGGTTTTCATTTTATGAAGGAAACCTCAACCTCATTGCGGCACGGGTTATTATTATCCAATTAAGATGAAACTTTGAAATTGTTATCATTTTACGCAGAATTTAAAAAGCTTTAATTTATCTAATAGATATCTATTTGATTTGATAAGCCGTTTTATATTTATTCAAGAAAAACTGAAAAAACCCCAGAAATTTGCTCATTTTGAGGTGCGCGTTTCATTAAAACTAGCTTTTTTTAGATTGAAAATTTTATAATTTAATTTTTTTTTAATCTCATTTTTGGCGGCTTTTTGCGTATAACTCTAAAACTATCAACTTTTCATAAATAACCTCCCAATTCAAAATGAAAGTTCATAAAATTTAGGTTTTGTTTTGCAACCAACCGTTTGGCCTCAAGCACTAGTTGAAAATGGGCGTATTTTTTCTGTTTCCGCAAATCCCAAAAACGATTTTTCCCATTTTGAAGATGAAAGAGCACGTTTTCGACAAAGACCACTTTATACATTTTAAGCTAGATTAAATTTGATACAATTCAAACAAAGTTTCATCTAAAATTGGATAATCCCAGGTAACCACAATATCCTAAGAATATTCTAAGGATATTCTAAGGACATTCAAATCTTCTTAGAATATTCTGAGGATATTGTGTGTACCTGGGATGGTAATCCATGAGGTTGAAGTTTTGAAAAACTGCGATTTTTTGCAAAAAAATTGTATCAAATTTAATCTAGTTTAAAAATGTATAGAGTGGTCTTTCTCGAAAACGTTCTCTTCATGGTCGAAATTTGAAAAAATTGAAAAAGTGCGAGTTTTTGGGATTTGCTGAAACAGAAAAAATAGGCCAATTTTCAACTAGCGCTTGAGCCCGAACAGTAGGTCGGAGAAAAAAACCTGAATGATAGGATTTGTAGGATATTTTATGAACTTTCATTTTGAATAGGAAGGTTATTTACGAAAATTTGATAGTTTTCGAGCAAAAAACCGCCAAAAAAATGAGATTTTTTTTTTGCATTTTTGACAATGTTCCGTCACGAAATTTTGTTAGCGAACCTCAGATTAGGATTTAGCACACCCAAAAACATAAAGTTTCGAAGAAATTACAACTACCCCAAAACTTTCCGGGTAAAAACACAATTTAACTGGATTATTTGTTTTAATAAAAAAAATTCCCACTAAATATTTTGCTTTGTGGATTAACCCCCCCCCCCCATGAAAATTTACTTCTCGTAGGGAAATTTATGTGATATGCTCTGCGGTTTACACAGTTCCCTTCAATTACTATTTTTTTTTCTTAAGGACCTCCACATCTCCCCTTATACCTATGTGTTTATTTTCTGAAATAAAAAAATTTAATTTTTAATGTGAAACAAGTGACCTAGAAATCATAACTCATAGTGTTGGTTTATAGTGAAACATTGTTAAAATTAAATTAGGTTGGAGTTGGTGGTGTTTCACAAGGAGAAAAATTAAAATACAAAGATTTTTTTAGTTTACTCTATATATTTCGAGCTCTTAACTCATCGTCAGGAGAACATTGACTAAAGATAACATGAAATAATGAACAGAATTTATTTAATTTTAATATGATGGACAGTTATTTATGACTTAGTGTAAATATAAAAGAATTATCAGAAGGATGGGATGGCTTTAGAGCCGAAAGAACAGATGTAGGGGACAAAGGGCTGGAATAAAGAAAAGATATTTATACTTGGAAGTTGCCGAAAATTATGTATGTGTTATAAAAGAGGGCAATAAACTATGGAATGCAATGAGAGTGCATAGCGAAAATTTCATCTCTTATTTTCTATTTAAAAAAATAAATAAAAATTAAAAAATTAAAAATAAACCTACCATACACTCTCATCGCACTCCAATTCAAATTAAATATCATTGATTAAGATGTCAATTATTGTTGAAGTTTTGATGTCTGTTTGATTGTTCAAGATGTTTTGATTAAGGTGTATGGCCTTTTTAATTTCAGCTGACTCCAATAAATCCAATTTCCTGCTTTTGGATATGAAATGTAAAGGAAAGGGGTTGGTCGATGAAGGTAAATGGTTGTGGTCAAACAAATGATCTGCAAAAGCCGAGGTATAACTAAGAGGGGGGGCATTTGGGTTCAAACTATTCACCTGTAGATTGCGAAGAGATCTCATATGTTCAACGTGGCGTTGATTGAAAGATCTACCTGTTTGCCCGATATAAACCGGGGGGGGGCAATGTGTTTACACTAATTATGCATTTTCAATTAAGAACGATAAGATATCTACTTGATTTATACTTAATAAAATTCTAAATACAAATATCTAAAAAGTAATTTAAGGATTTTTTTAAAATTCGACTTCCAACTATCCAAAATGTGAGTAGTGGCAAAAATTAAAACTGTCTCCTATCTTGATCAAATTTTGTAGAGTTATTCTTTATTACTTTATGAAACTATTCCTGTAAATATCAACTATCAAAATTGACTGTATGGGTGCGAAAGGGGGGGGGCAAAATATAGAAATTTTTAGCTTTTTTGTACATTTACTCTTTAGAAAACTGAGAGTTATTTATTTGCAAATATCTAAATATTTGTTAAGGTCGCTCAAAATGGCAGGGATTGACTTAAGCGGGGACTGTTCTCACATGGGCAGTTTTATGTAGCCTGCTCTAGAGTAAGCTCGCCCAACTTTCTGGTAAACTTGGCACCTGAAAGCGGGATCACCAATGTCGTTTATAAAGAGGTACTTAACAGACACCGTTTGTAAGACTAAAATATGCTAAGTATTTCTATTTAACGCGAACAAATGTGACAATTCTTTTTTTAAGATTATAATATTGTATATTATTTACATATTAAAAATTTTCTTTATTGTTTTTCTTTTTAGTTTTGTCATATTTTATGTTTTTAATTTTTGTTTAGTTTCGTGTTTTAATGATTTGTTTTTGTTTTTTGATATATTTTTTCCATTGATTTTGAGTCGCTTTTATGTTACACTCATAAGATTATAAAATAAGTTTGGACCCTTATTTGTGGAGTTACTCATAAAGCTAGCCAAATTATGCCAAGAGATAGCGTCTTCTATCTATTAAACTACAATAAAATGTTAAAATTCTACGTGCTAAATTTAATGAAAAAGTTATTTTTTTGCCAGGTTTTATAATTAAAAAAAACATACTTTTTTGGGAATGGAGCTTTTTTTTAATGAATTTTGGAGACCTAATAATCACATGCCGAGACGCTGCCCGCCAGGGCCACCTGCCCAGAGGGCCGAGCTGTAGAGGGCGTGCCGAAGGCATAAAATTTCCTAGAGAATGAGACAGGAATCAAGTTTCTAGGATGAGTGGTTTTCATTTTATGAATGAAAAATTGCACTTTTTTAAAACTTCAACCTCATTGGGGCACGGGTTACCATTTATTCAATTAAGATGAAACTTTGTTTGAATTGTAGCAAATTTAGTTTAGTTTAAAAATGTATAGAGTGGTCTTTGTCGAAAACGTGTTCCTTCATGGTCAAAATGGGAAAATATCGGATTTGGGTGATCTGGAGTGGGCTGCCCAGGTCGAAAACTTGGATTTTGCGCTTGAGCCCGAACGGTTGGTCGGAGAAAAAAATCCAAATGATAAAATCTGTAGGAAATTTTATGAACTTTAATTTTGAATAGAAAGGTTATTTACGAAAAGTTGATAGTTTTCAAGTTTAAGGCAAAAACCGACAAAAAATGGAAATTTTCAACTTTTTTGAATTTTCTACAATGTTGCGTTACGAAATTTGGCTGGGAGACATCAGATTTGAATTCATCGCCCCAAAAAACATATATATATACATATATATGCAAAAAAATCAGAACTACCTCATAACTTTCCCCATTTGAGCACAATTTGACTGGATTATCCGTACAAAAGCCCCGGCAAAAGTGTCTGGCTTTTTACAAGTATTATTAAAAACATATAATTAAGACGCTATTAAAATCCAGCGTGAATAAAACACTTTTTTTTCAAATAAAAATAATGCAACTTTAGGGTTGTCTGGCTCAGTGTTGCCACCCCTAAAAGTGTCTGGCTTAGTTAATTTTTAATTTAAAATCAACTTAACTGTCGAATAGTATTTGTTGGCTTTTGAATCAAAACTTTTTTGGCGAACATTTTTTGACACCTTTCTCCTATGTGCATTAGCAGCAGTACCCAGGTAGATCAGGCAAACAGCCGATTTCCTACTCATCTATACTATTAATACCTCTAGGTGAAATATCTACTTGAATCAAACACTTCATGAAAAATGGGTCGTGGGCTCTCCGACTATAACCTGCTAAGTTACCGATAGGAAATTTACTTGTGAAATTAGTTCAAACTTATTGATGAAAATAATGATAATAATAATGTAGCATGGTTAATAATATACAAATTATCAAAAAATTATTTTTATTATTGCTTATAAAATAAGAAATTTCCAAAAAAAAACATAATTTTACCAAAAAATGAACTTAGATTATGAAATTTTCTTTCTTTATAAAAGTTTAAAAAAAAATTAACTTTAAAAATATTAGTTCAATGCACATGTTTTACTAGAAATAAATAATTTGTTTAGAAAATACCTGTTTAAAAGTAAAAAAAAAAAAATAAAAGTCTTTTAACCTCAAAATAGCTCTAGAATACGCACTTAATAAGTTTTTAAAAATATAAAATTATTTTACATTAAAATAAGATGAATGTACACAAAATAGTCCTAGGAACATATACTGTATTTTATATTAAAGATAAACCTGCTTATATTGAGAGTATTAGCTCTTTGTTAAACGGGTATTTCTCATTTGATAGCGTTGTGTTTCGAAATCTTTTGATCAAGACAAGATGGCGGTCGAGATTCCTCTTCTCCCCGCTTCAGGGGACAATTTTCTCGCCTAAGTTCTAAACTTACAGGCACTCCCTATCTCCCTGATTTTACCCGAGATAATGAGGTTCTAACTATATTTTACTTTACCATACAGGTTATGGTCAAGTATTGTAATCGTGCATGAAAAAAGTGGGTTTTTTTTCCTTCTTTTTTTCAAAATATCTCAAAAACGGCTGAAATTATTTTGATTAAAAAAATTGAGCGAAACCAGGGCATTTCGCTCTACAAATAAGCATTAATAAGTAAACATCGAAAAAATTATATTTTTTGAGATAATAATTGTTTTGTCAAAATGTTTGTTAATTAGTCTGGATGTTAGTCTGTGCGTTCCCAAATTTTTGTGGACGAGCTAGCTCAAAAACTAGTGTGAATATCAAAACGAAATTTTACACGTAGTTTTGGTCCATTGAGATTAAGAGCTGATTAGATTTTGGTGCATATCGACCCAAAATTAAGGGGGTGGAGGGGGGTTAAAAATTAAAAATCTAGGCCATTTGAGCAAACTCAACCAAATTTTGTATACATAATCAGTTGGACCCCAGAAGTCTAAAAATGCAAAAATTAACCGCCCGAAATGGAGGGCTGTAGGGTTAAAAAATTAAAATCTAGGTCCGTCACTCAATCTAACTTTGTATAGATAATCAGTGGGACGCCAGAAGTCTAAAAATGCACAAAGTAACCGCCTAAAATGGGGGGTGGAGGGTGTAGGTACAAAAAATGAAAATATAGGCTCTTGTACCTAACTCAACCAAATTTTGTATACGTAATCAATGGGACTCCAGGAGTCTAAAAATGTAAAAACTAACCCCCTCCCCTACATGATTATAAATAATTTTATTAAATATTAAATATAAGTGATGGGCCAGGTTGTATAGTAAAGTTAAGTGGATGGCCACATCAGAACACGTCAGCTTATTTTTATTTGTTGTAATTAGAAATTGCGAATATATATTTTATAAATTGTATAAAATTAAACTGTTTGTAGTTTTAAAAAGATTAAATTTAAATTTGTAGAAAAAATCCAATTCGAGTTTTCTTATTAGAACTTGGAATAAGAATAGAAAAAAATGATAAAGTTCCTCCTGTGACTAAAAATTCACTTTTTATTAATTACACCACTTACTTGACCCCTCAGGAGTATATGTTTCAAATTTGAAGTCAATCAAATTGAGCCGTTTAGCATGGAGATCGGTGAACATAGAGATATAGAATCCCAAAACTATATATTGATTTTTTTCCGAAACTTCTTATGATTGTTTTTATAATGGACTACATTCATTTAAAATAAATAAATAAATAAATAAATAAAGTCTTTTTTTCGAAATATACCTATTTTATTTTATTATCATGATTGATTAATTTTTCGAGAATTTTTTCTATCTAACCAAGATTTGCTAATTAGATCTGCTGTAATTTTTTCATTAACTCGCTCTTTTTATAATTAGCTATCTTTACTCATACAAGTAGACCTTTAAAATAGATCTTTTTGTGTTTAACTTACTCTTTCGATAATTAACTAGCTTTATTTAAATTTAAGTAGCCCTTTAAATACTTAACTCGCTCCTTTCATATTCAACTGACTCATATTCTACTTAACTCGATCTTTTCATATTTAACTCGCTTTTTTTGATAATTAACTAGCTTTTTTCATATTTAAATGGCTCTTTAGATACTTAACTTTTGATAATTAGCTCGCTCCTTTCATATTTAACTCGGATTTTTGATAATTAACTAGCTTTTTTCATATTTAAATGAATCTTAAAATACTTAACTAGCTCTTTTCATATTATGGTAAAACTCGGTCTTTTCATAATAAACTCGCTTTTTGACAATTAATTGGCCTTTTTTCATATTTAAGTGGCTCTTTATTTAGCTAACTTGCTCTTTTGATAATTAACTCGCACTTTTTATATTCAACTGACTCATTTTCTACTTAACTTAATATATTTAGCTTGCTTTGTTCATATTTAAATGGACATACATAACTTTTGATAATTAGCTCGCTCCTTTCATAATCAACTGATTCATTTTCTACTTAACTCGCTCTTTTTCATATTTAAATCGCATTTTTGGATAATTAAATAGCTTTTTTCATATTTAAATGGTTCTTTATATACTTAACATTAACTGGCTTTTTGGATAATTAATTAGCTTTTTTTCATATTTAAATGGCTCTTTACATACTTAACTTTTGATAATTAGCTCGATCCTTTCATAATCAACTGATTCATTTTCTACTTAACTCGCTCTTTTCATATTTAAATCGCATTTTTGGATAATTAAATAGCTTTTTTCATATTTAAATGGTTCTTCATATACTTAACATTAACTGGCTTTTTGGATAATTAATTAGCTTTTTTTCATATTTAAATGGCTCTTTACATACTTACCGTTTGATAATTAGCCCGTTCCTTTCATATTTAACTCGCATTTTTGATAATTAAATAGCTTTTTTCATATTTAAATGAAACTTCAAATACTTAACTAGCTCTTTTCATATTAAGCTCGCTTTTTTTTAATATTTACTTAAATAGATTTTTTTGATATTTAAATGACTCTTTAAATACTTAACTCGGTCTTTTTATAATAAACTCGCTTTTTGACAATTAATTAGCCTCTTTACCTAGTTATAACTTGGTCTTTTGATCATTAACTCGCTCTTTTTATATTCAACTTACTCATTTTCTACTTAATTTGATATATTCATATTTAGCTTATTTTTTCATATTTAAATGGTTCTTTAAATACTTAAAATTAACTCGATTTTTGGATAATTAATTAGCTTTTTTCATATTTAAATGGCTCTTTACATACTTAACTTTTGCTAATATGCTAGCTCCTTTCATATTTAACTGACTCATTTTCTACTTAACTCGCTCTTTTCATATTAAACTCGCATTTTTTGATAATTAAATAGCTTAAGTTGCCATTTACATACTTAACTCTGTCTTTTGATAATTAACTACTAGCTTCATTTATATTTATTTAGCCTTTTAAATACTTAATTCGTTCCTGACTGATGATGAATACTATACCTTCGTAGCTATAGCTGGAAAAAATTTGAAAATTCACAAAATACAAAACAATGTCAAGAAATAAAGGAAATTTTCAGACTATCCGATTTGGTGTGGAATATGTATTTTACATCAAGCAGAGGACAACCTTATTTATTTCTCTTTATAATATTCTTTGTTTTGTAAAACGTCCCCAAGCACCACGTATTACAGCCCCTCCTTAATACTCTTAATAGTTAAAATTCAAAATCCTTTAAATCTTTTTGAGTACCTAAGTATATTTAAGAATAAATTTATAGAAAATATTTAAAATAAAATAAAAATAAAAAAAAATATGTGAGCTTGTGAGCCTCATTCACATAAGCTCACGGGGGAAGTGAAACTTTAATTATAAAACCCACTAATAGTTTATGACAAATAAAATTTATTAAAATTAGGAAATTTAAATTATTATTTTATAACCCACTAATTGTTCATGACAAATAAAATTTTATAAAATTAGAAAATTTCTATTTTTAATTGAAAATCTGGCCTTGTCTCTAATTTCCCCTCTAGGAGTCATTTCCCCTTTATTGTAACTAAAAAATTAAAACAGATACGTCGCTAAAGAAGTATCACTTCAATAAAAAATTCACAATTTATCAACTTTTAATTTTTCATTTTATTTCATTTAAACAAAAGACTTACTAAATACATCATGATTTTTTACTTCAACTTTCTTTTAGTATTTGATATCTGCTTAAATACCTAGATTTTAGGGATAAAGCTGACATCTAAAACTATATTTATGATAGGGTCATGGTTTTTGTCATCTTTCAAGCTCACATCTAATTTAAAATTAGCAGATGGGACCGACACCCCGAAAAGACATGGACCTATCGCATAGAGAGTCACCTTGTATTTTTTCTGTAACGAATAAAAAAATATATATATATATATTATTAAAAAATAAATGGTATACTACTAGTTGCTATTTTAGGCCGAACCGGAACTGAACCCGCAATTTTCAGGTTCAAAAACCGGGTTTGCTGAACCAAAATTTTTCAACTTCTGTGTTACATCATAGTATAAATATAAACAGCATTTGCACTCCTCAAGATTAATATTAACCATTAAATTGAAAGTTTTTGTGCCGAGAGTAGCAGAATTTTTATATATTGAAGGAGACAATAAAAGAGTAACTTAACTTAGCCACATGAAAAATGTTAACCTTTCATTCATAAATTAATTCCTGTGAATCAATTGTAATAGATTGATGAAGAGGGCAAAGCCCTCGAAACTATAGTCTCGTTATAAATAAATAAAATTTATAATTCCAGCAGAAGACACACTCTTTTATTGTCTCCTTCAATATTAACCATACTCATAATCTTGCACAAAAGCTATATTCAAATCTACTTCGACAAGAGAAAAATTTTATTAACAATGAATTTATGACAGTCCAGAAAAAAAATAACTATTATAACATGACTGTCTATGATAGTCAAAGATTAGTTCAATTAAAGGCAGGTTCACACGGGGCTTTTTCTGCTACTTATTCTTTACTTGTCCGACTAACTTGCAATTTGCAGGCATGGAGGGGGTCGAAATGACGTCACTCCGAACTGTCTTACTAGCATGCTTGCTTGATTTAAAAGATAGGGCATGTTCTAAAAAAAAAGTTTAGCTACTTGAACCCGGCAGTGTCCAGACAATTGGAAAGCATTATTTTATCACGTGGGTGACATGAGCATTGGCACAATACGTCAGCTGATATCACAGAACAGCTGATATTTTGTTTCTCACTGTTCACCTCTTTACTGCAATGAATAAAGAGAATATGCCTTTCAAATTCGTCTGCGATTGATAATTTCTTCAATAATAATATTGTCAGCCATTTTTGTTTGCATCTAAGATGAAAGATGATAGTCCGGCTGTTTGGACTGACACATGAGTGCGTCAACTTGAAAGTTTTCTGAAAAAGCTCCATGTGAAGCCAACGGGCGAAAAATCAGCCTGACTGAACTAGCTTCAAATTGCAAGTAAGGAACAAGTAAGAGAAAATGTCTCGTGTGAACCAGCCTTAAGGTGCGACATATTTCATTAACATATTAAATATAACAACACTATCAAAATATGTTTTTAAATTAACTAATTTTGCCATAAAAATACAAATATTTTTTTTTCTAAAGAAGGAAGTACAAAGTGCTGTACCATTTTGAAATCTCGAATAAATGGGCGAATTTTTTAAATAACTTGTCATGCTAGTTTACTAGACTTTTTTATGATTCAAAGTTAGCTGAACAAATTTTTTTAAAACATAAATTCGGCAAAAAAAAATTTCTTCAAAAGTATAGTACCTACTTATGGTTTTATTTTGAATTTTGGTCAATACCACGATAATTCGGAATTGCGTAACAAAAATTAGAATAATAAAATATGTAAATTTATAGCCACAGGATCTCATTATTGAGTGCAGGGTAGCGAATTTCACTATTTTCAAAAAATGCCTATAACTCAAAAACTATGAGACTTTTGTTAAAAAAAAATTTAGGTTCTGGACCGTCATAAACTGGCCTATCTACTGTTTTTGTACTAATTTTTGTCATTTCACAGAGAGAAGTCTATCCATTCTTAATTAAGCAAAGTTAAATGAGCTATATTAAACCGATCAAATAGATTTTTTACTTTATCCAATGCGAACGGAAATTTTATAAGTAACCATAGCAACTGCGTTGTTTTTCTTATCCGTTACCTTTGCTGAAGACATGGAGGAATCGACTAAAAATCAAAAATAGGCATCGATTCTCATCTAATACTAGAGGAATAACCTTATTGCATTCCATTTTTGATATTTTGACTATTAATCGCAACCTCTACTGAAAACGTGGAAGAATCGACTTAAAATCAAAAAGGCTAAATTATTTTTCAAGCTTGAGTTGTTTACTAAAAAAGAATTTAGTCTTTTTGATTTTAAGTCGATTCTTCATCATTTTCAGTAGAGGTTGCCATTAATAGTCAAAACATTAAAAATGGAATGCAATAAGGCTATTCCTCTTGTATTAGATAAGAGTTGATCGTTATTTTTGATTTTAAGACGATTCCTCCAGGTCTTCACCAATGATTACCAATAATAATCGAAGGATCAAAAATCCAATGTAGAATGGTTATTCCTCGAGTAATAGATGAGAATCGATCACTTTTTTTGAATTTAAGTCAACAGGGACTGCAAATTGGAAGTGATATCTATTTAATAATAAAGAAATAAAACATATTAATATTTCAAATGACTTTGGATAAAGTTTAGCAACGATACGTTGCAGTTTATTTATTTTCCGAACAATTTTTGAGAATAAAAATATTATCAAGAAATTCCAATTCTATACAAAGAACCATCCGAATCTTCTAAAAAAATTACAATCTAAAATACGGTAAACTGCAACGGATCACTAGGGTGGTGATTATTTTTGGTATTTACGAATTTTTACGCTGACAGAGACTCATATGATTCGAAATAAATAAAAAAATATCCCCCAAGTTCCAACTCTCTATCTTAATTTTAATCTTTGCCCCATCTAAATAACATGGGGTTTTTGGCATTGAACGATCAATTTTTTTATCCGGCCAAAATAATATAATACAGCGAAGGCTAAAAAAATAACAGATTTAAAAAATAAAAAAATAAAGTAAAAATAATGAAATGTATCTTTAATGCAATGAAATTGAATAATCTTTTAATATGATATACTAACTGCAAGGCCCGCTTTCGGCGGCCCTCTTGCTAGCCAGGGGGCACGCCCCCTGGACCCCCAGTCCACGAACTCCACTCTCACCCCCACCGCCGCCCCTAAACCCACCCAGCACCCCACCTCCGCCCCCACCCCACCACTCCATCTGCACCCTAACCCAGGAACCCCACTCCCGCCCCATGCCCTACCCACGCTCCCACACCACCACCCCAACACTCCATCCGCACCCTAACCCACGAACCCCACCACCGCATCATACCCAACCCCCTCCCCCACACCATCACCCCAACACTCCACCCGTAACCCACGAAACCCCCACCCTTTTAGGCGTAAATTAAATACTTGGGGTCTGTCTAAACTACTAACAAAATATCAACTTTTCATCAATTGAGAGCAGTAATTTATTTAAGTTTAATTAGGGCTATGTTTTGCACGATATTTAAAAAGTATTTAAATAAAAGGGCGGTTCTAAAAACGTGTTAATATATGGGGTGTTCCATTTAAAAAAATAAAGTTGCTACGACTTTTCGATGGAAGCCGAAACGTCACAATGCTAAAAATATTTTAGATCGATAGAACAGGTAAGAAAATGTAAGGTGCTAAATTTTCAGAAAAATTCTGCGTTCCGCTTTCCATAAACGTCTAACGTGCCATCGACCGTGAATCACCCTGTAGACTTCAAAATTAATTAAATTGATAATTCAACACCAAAAATCCCTTGTTATTTAGATGGGAAAATTACATCGCTGTTCAGCAAAGGTTAAAATTGAGATAGGGGCTTGAAACTTGGAGGATATTTTTTTTTATTTATTTCGAACCATCTGTTAGCGTAAAAATTCTAAAATACCCAAAATTAGGACCACCCTAACGGATGAACATTCATACGCAATTTGTTTTAATTAAATGTAAACTTATGCTCAAATCAAAATAGTCCAACCAGGCCAATCGCTAAAACACGATTATAGTTTGAATTAAAAATTATGATTTTAATACTTACGACATCAATGGGACAGCTAATTGGAAAATCGCCATAAGTTGCAATGTCATTAATATAAGTGGAATACTTGTTGAGAAAATCGCAAAAATCCATGTCTTTGTCTTCCGATTCAGGTTTAAATTCACCAGTTTTGTCACTGTAAATAGTCATGGTAGCCTGCAGAGAAAATGAAAATCATATAATAAAATAGGCGGTGTTTATCCATGAGACTTAAAGATATGGCAATTTCTAGCAGCGAACGGTTTGAACTAAAAACCTGAAACTTGATCACTCAAAAGTTTACTAAATTTCAGCTCATTAGCTATGACACTATATGTGACGCTATCAAAACTTCGCGACGTTAAAAATTTAATTAACGGAGAGTAGTTGATATGTGTAGCCTAGTGATTCTTAATTATTATATATATGTTAACATTTAAATGAAAGCGAAAGTTAAAACTTTTATCCGGTCACTGCCCTATTTTGGTGCACTTGGGACCAGACTCGTTTTGATAGTGAACCAAGAGTTGAAAAAAGATACAAGACCCAGCCGGGTATGATCCTACATCTTCTGCGTTAAGCCCGCAAATGCCTTCTCCATTTAGGCGATGGATCCACTGACTAGATCCTATAATCAAATCTTAGATATATTCAACTCTCTAGTTCAATCGCGTTTTTCTTCTATTTTCCTAATAGTATGGTTGTTATATTTCAACTCTTGGTTCACTATCAAAACGAGTCTGGTCCCAAGTGCACCAAAATAGGGCAGTGACCGGATAAAAGTTTTAACTTTCGCTTTCATTTAAATGTTAACATATAAACATTCTAAATAAAATTTATTATTGAAAAACTGAACAAAATTCATCTGTTTCGATTCCCCAAAGAATCAGACAGATGAGAATTGTAGTAAATTTATATATATATATATATATATATATATATATATAAATTTTTTGAGGATACAAATTCTCGTTGTTTGAGTCCGACATTGGCAAATTTGATGGTAGATGATTTTATGGGAAGGATGGTGAGTCCCAGCAATTTGGCTTTCTATATGGTGTACATGAATGACCATCTTGCATATATTCCAGAACATAAGGAACAGGAGTTGGTACATATTTTAATATAGATAATGAAAAAATAAAGTAACTTATGAGGAGAATTTTCTAGGTTAGGTTTCACAAAAGGAAATATTAAAACAAATGTATGTTTTTTTTTGAGTTTGATTCACTCGATATATATTTCGGGTTATTAGCCCATCATCAGGAGTTCAAATGAAAACTGAATACAAATTTGTAAAAACATTCAACAGGTAAATTTTGAGAAAGAAGAGTACGTTCAGAAATTTTTTTTTTTTTAATATAAACAAAATGTTAATATTAATAATAACATTTTGTTTATATTAAAAAAAATAAAAAAAAATCTGAACGTACTCATCTTTCTCAAAATTTTACCTGTTGAATGTTTTTACAAATTTGTATTCAGTTTTCATTTGAACTCCTGATGATGGGCTAATAACCCGAAATATATATCGAGTGAATCAAACTCAAAAAAACATACATTTGTTTTAATATTTCCTTTTGTGAAACCTAACCTAGAAAATTCTCCTCATAAGTTACTTATAATGTTTCACCTAGAACCGACACCTAAATCCTTAAAAATTAGAAAAAATAAAGTTCACTGTGGAAAGGGAGAAGGAAAATGAGATTGGTTTCCTGGAAATAAAAATAATAAAAAGAGAAAATAGATTACTAATTGACATTTTTGAGAAGAAACCCAAGTCTCTCAGAATGTTGAATTATAAGTCTGACAACCCAATGGCACATAAGTAGAGACCGGATTCCTATGCAATTGCATATTTTGTTTGCCGCCACATACGACCCAGGGGATCAATTATCTATCCGTATCATGCATCTAGGATACTGTAGGTTGAATTTTATACTGCATATTTTTGCATATTTGAGTAATATTGCATAAAATTGCATATTTGAAGAATATTGCATAAAATTGCATATTTGAAGGATTTTTTTGTCAAATATTGCCTATTTCACGCGTTTTTTTTTGTTCAAAAATTTTTTTTTAATAACTCTAAAATGGCTTATTAAATCAAACAAGATATTTATTAGATAAATTAAAGCTCTTTAAATTACGCGTAAAATGATAATAATTTCCTCTATTCAAGTTCAGTAGAACAGGTACTAGCCCGTGTCAAAAAACAGCCCCAGGGATCACTTTTGATTATTCCTAAAACTCGTATTTTTTTCGATTTTTCCCCATTTTGACCATGAAGGAGCACGTTTTCGACAAAGATCACTCTTTACATTTTTAAACTAGATTAAATTTACTACAATTTAAACAAAGTTTCTTTCATCTTAATTGGATAGTGGTAACCTGTCCCGCAATCAGGTGAAGTTTGCAGTTTTTTTCTTCATAAAATGAAAACTACTCATTGTAGAAACTTGATTTCTATCTCATTGTCTAGGAAATTTTGTTTACTTAAAGGTTTAATTGGGCCAGTTTTTTGATAAAACTCTTAGATTTATAGATATCCTACATTTTCCGGACAGGATATGATCCGAATCCTCAAAAGCGTCATGGAAAATGATGGATATCTATAAATATAAGAGTTTTATCAAAAAAGTGGTCCAAATAAACCTTCAAGTCAACAAAATTTACTAGAGACTGAAATAAGAATCAAGTTTCTAGGATGAGTAGTTTTCATTTTATGAAGGAAAAACTGCGATTTTTTGCAAAAAAACTGCAAACTTCAACCTATTTGCGGCACGGGTTAACAGTAATTTTATTCAAAAGTGATCCCGGGGCTGTTTTTTGACAGACGCTAGTACAGGTTCTACGGAACTTAAATATATGAACATGTTATCATTTTACGCGTAATTTAAAGACCTTTAATTTATTCAATTATTATCTTTTTGATTTGATAAGCGGTTTTAGAGTTATTCAAGAAAAACTGAAAAAACTCCTAAAACTTCTTATTTTAAGGCATGTAGAAAAATTTCCACAACACAGATTAGGAGGGAAACTTAGGGTAGTAATATTGGAGTATCAATAAAGATATTCCAGCAATAAAATCTTTATTATTTCTGTTAAAATCGTATTTTGCCTTTCTCAAAGAAAATATTTTTAAAAATTTCTTAAAATTTCCATTGATAATGGGAAAATTTCTCTCAAAACGTTTGAATTTCAAATAAACGTTTTCAGATTGCTTTTTTCATAAAAGATTTATATACCCCTCCTCCGCCTTTATCACTCTCCACACCACCTGCCCCCTGACCCCATCAAATCTATTCCCGTCCCCTTAATTCTTTCCCCTACTTCACCTCTGATCATCCCCACCAACCCTACCACCCGTCACTAGAGTAAAATTTTAAAAATCAATTTTTAGTAATTTGAAAAAGACAACCTACCTTGAATGCTAAAACTTAAAAACCCGAGGAGATAGAGCAGTGGTTCTTAACCCAATTTTGGGTCGCAAAAACATTTCTTTGGGTCGCGCAGTGTCGTTAATCAAATATTTTACCTACTATAATTATTTTCAATAAGTTTAAAAATATATTAATAATGAAGCTGTTGAAGCTTTTAAAATATATTTTAATTTATTCAATGCTATTAAAAATGAAAATAGTAAAAACACGTACTTTTTTATTAAATTTTACTTGGATCAAAAAGTCGCCTTGTTTATCTTAAAGAGGTCCGGAACAGCTTATCTATCTGATTGATCTTCGAAAAAATCTTTTGTATTTCTGCAGAGTGACAACTTTTGCCTACTAAATTTTTTAATAAAATAATTGTGAATAATGAGGTTATCTTTGTTTTGATAATAGCAATAAAAAGAATATTGAGATGAATTTTTTCTCATTATAAAAACATTTATTTAACCCGAAAACGATTTCAAGAAATAGATTTGGAATTCTACACTAGTGCTTTTGTTATATTTCTTTTGGCTGCAAATAACTTTGCAACACTAACATATTTCTCAAATTTGGTTCGCGGTCTTAAAAAGGTTAGGAACCACTGAGATAGAGCACTTTTACCCCAAAATGACTATATCTCCCTTAATGGTTTAGACTGTGCGTTAAGAATGAATGAAACGTCACCTTCTCTATTTATATACCTTATCTTATCTTATTATCTTATTAAACAGGCAAAAATTCTATATATATATAATACTTTCGTATTTCCCGCTTTATACTCACTTTAGATTTATTCTAAAGTTGGTATCAATTTGTTTATTCTCAAATATGTTATAAACTTACCTAGACAAATGTTTCTCAATGTCAAAATACACAATTGTATAATTGCTATATTAATATTATAAACTATATATAATTATTGACTATAAAAATCGATTTGTTTTAGGTAAGATATTTTAATTAATTGTACATATCATTTGTAAACATATTTTAATTTAATAAATTAATTGTTTTAGCAATACATCCATTTATAGTCTTTTCAAAAACTTCTTAGGTTAGAAAGACACATTATATATATATCCGATCGGTTTCTCGAAAACGGCTCTAACGATTTGGATGAGATTCACGGGTTGGGAGGGTTTTGTGTTGGACATTCGATCTGTCCCGGTCTCATCTTCGGCTAAGTTGTTTTTGATGGGTTTTTTGTTAATTGAAATAATTATTCACAGGTGGTAGTCTCGATAAAAATGTATAATTACATTTTTATTCAATTTACTTTTAATTTTTAATTGGTTTTTTAATTTTAAATTCCACTAATAGATCATTATAAATATTAATATATATTTTAAAAGTTAGACAATTTAATTGATTGAGGGGAGAGGAGGGAAGGAATTCAAAATGGTATTGGAATAATTATCGGGAAAGAGGTTTTTTTCTTTAATTAGTTTTTTCCTCTTATTAAAAACAAGGACTAAAGATGATCAAGGACACTCGATGGTGGAGAAGTAATCTCCGGAATCGAAGCTCAAAAACAATGTATGCATAAATTCATGTAAAATAATTGGTTTAATAAATAAATTTATATTTTATATTATTAATTTAATTGATTAAAAATCGAATTTTTAAAACCCACAAACGTATTTTTTCTATATTAGAATTTGGCAATTTAATTGATGGACTCAAAAGTTGTTATTTAATTAAAAAAAATTATTATACGGTATTTATTTATATACCTATACATATATACACATAATCTGTGGGCCACTACAAGGCTTGAAATGCAAAAACTGGGTGAGGGCGCGGGGGCGAGGGTGGAGGTGACGGTGGTACGGCGAGGGAAGTGTTTTCGGGGCTGGGACGGAATTGGGGTGGATGTGGAGGTAGAGGGGTGCAGGAGGTGGGATGAAGTGGTGGGGATCCATGGGCGAGGGGGGTTCGGGAATTAATATATAGCTTTTAACTGAAGCAAAAAGTTACCGAGCATCGCTCGGTGGCCAAGTACTATTACGATATATGCATATATACTGCATAGTGGCGTAGCCAGAAAATTTTCATGGGGGGGGGGTCAATCCACAAAGCAAAATATTTTGTGGGAATTTTTTATTTTATTAAAACAAATAGTCCAGTTAAATTATATTTTTACCAGGAAAGTTTTGGGCTAGTTGTAATTTCTTCGACTCTATGTTTTTTGGGTGTGCTGAATCCAAATCTGTTGTTTGGTAACAAAATTTCGTCCCAGGACATTGTCTAAAATGCAAAGAAAAGTAAAAAATCTCATTTTTTGGCAGTTTCTATGACACTTTTGATACTGTCATGGAAATGCTGCTAGATATCTATAAATCTAAGAGTTTTATCAAAAAAGTGCTCCAAGTAAACGTTTAAGTCAATAAAATTTCCTAGACAATGAGATAGGAATCAAGTTTCTAGGAGGAGTGGTTTTCATTTTATGTAGGAAAAACAGCGATTTTTTGAAAAAAAAATGGATCATTTCCTATCATGGAAAATGCTAGATATCTATATACCTATCTAAGTGTTTCATCAAAAAATTGCTCCAAGTAAACGTTCAAGTGAATACTGAAAAACTTCGATTTTTTGCATTTAAAATGAAACTTTGTTTGAATTGTATCAAATTTAATCTAATTTAAAAATGTATAACGTGCTCCTTCATGGTCAAAATGGGAAAAAATCGAAAAAAGTGCGAGTTCTTGGGATTTGCGGAAACATAAAAAATACGCCAATTTTCAACTAGCGCTTGAGCCCGAGTTGTTCAGACAAAAAACTTAGATAATCAAATGTCTAGGAAATTTTATTAACTTTCATTTTAAAAAGGAAGGCTATTTACAAAAAGTTGAGAGTTTTTGAGTGGTAAGCAAAAAACCGCCAAAAAAATGAGATTTTTACCTCTTTTTGCATTTTTGACAATCTTCAGTCAAGAAATTTTGCTAAAAAACCTCAGATTCGGATTCAGCACATCCAAAAACATATGGGATCAAGAAATCAAAACTACTCCAAAACTTTCGAGGGAGGGGTCCTTTAGGGAACAATTTAACTGGACTAAAAAGGTACTTCAAGAAATTAAAAAAGAACATAATTCTTGATTAAACATATGAAATATATTTAATTACGGTTAGTTTGCCATAAGAAACGGTTTGTCGTTGCCGTTACTCATCCCATGAGCCCTGACCTTGTGTGGAGTTCTGACCCCCAAAACCTCCCCGTGGCTACGCCTCTATATATATATCGAACTTCTTACTTTTTTAAAGTCTGTTAAAAAGATAAAATTGAATACATACTTATATAAATAAAAATAAATAAATAAAATGAAATAAATATTTACCACCGCACTGTCGGGTAATGCTTTTTTGAGATTCATTAACAATTCTAATTTATTTGCTTCTTTGTCACTTTCTATAACTTTCCCCTCACCTTCAACATACTCCTTGTCGTGAATTGTCACCGTAATTTTTTTAATTTGAGGTGTATAGGTAGGTTCGCACTTATCATCATCATCATCATCATCATTGGCCTTGGCACCTGTATTAGCAGATTAAGAAAAATCAGACAACGGCTAATGCTAAGACTATACAGAGTGGTTCACAATAAATTAAAGATCTGACATAATTAAACACACACCACACGACTTTATTTAATCCCTGCCCAGTGTCCTGTCTATCTATCTATCTATCTATAAAACAGGGAGCATGAGGTGTTTGTTTGTTACTTGATAAATATTGAACTACTGGGCTGATTTTGATGAAACCTCCACCAAACAGTTCCTATGAATGAAGAGATTAGTATAGGCTATAGTTATTTGATAATTAATTATTAATTTTAATTTTAATGGCTATATAAAATTATTCAAAGATTATAAAAAAAAGATGGGAGTAAATCAATCTAACATCTTCCTCTGGCGCCAGAATTTACAATTAAATATGGAAAAAAATTTATTTTCAGAAAAATATTTTTAAAATTTTGACAATTACCTATAGGGTATATTAATTCTTCTTTTTCTTTTTTAAGTGCCATATTAGGTCTCCCTGGCGTTTCGGCTCCTCTCCACATATGCCTGTGCTGAGTGTGTTAAGCTGTTTTTACACAGATATACGGGACCTACTTTTTAACGCTGGTTCCGAACGGCTAGTTTGGAGAGGTTACTAGGCAACTATACTCTTGGTAGGTTGCCATTGCTTTCCAAGAAGAGGCGACTGTAAATATCTGCAGACGTACTAGCGTACTTCAAGCCAACGGCCCGGCGCTCTAACCACTGACCCACAGACGCCTCGTATATTAATTAATTAATAATATTTATTGTGATTATTAATTTTATTAATTATTACTTTACCATACAGGGTATGGTCAAGTATTGTAATCGTGCATGAAAAAGTGGGTTTTTTTGTTTCTTTTTTTCGAAATATCTCAAAAACGTCTGAAACTATATTGAAAAAAAAAAAAATTGGGCAAAACCATAGCATTTCGGTCAACAAAAAAGCTCCAATAAGTGAACATCGAAAAAATTATATTTTTCGAGATAAAAACTGTTTTGTCAAAATGTCTGTTAGTCTGTTATTCTGTCAGTCAGTTAGTCTGTGCATTACCAAATTTTAAATATTAAAAAAATAAAAATCTAGGCCCTTGTACCAAACTCAACCAGAAGTGTAGGGTAAAGTCAAGTGGATGGCCACACTGAAAAACCAATTTCTTTATAATAAATATATTGATAGAGTTGAGCATTTTTATTGAGCTCTTATTTATTCCAAAGATATTTTATTAATAATCAAGATATATCGAAATCATTCCAAATATGAGCAAATTTTTAGGTATTTAATCCAAATATATTGTATACTTGAGTGATCTATTTTATTCTATTAGATATCTCTTAATATCAAATGAATGTCCTGTTTACTTCTAGTGAAAACTTATTTTATATAAACGAAAGTTTTTTTTAATCATAAAACAACTTAGATTTTTTGCGAATAGTGATATCTTAATAATTAAGATATTTAAAAAAAATTAACAAAAATTAATTGTTTTTTTTTAATTTTATAACCCACTATAAGATTGTAAGAAATATTGATATATATTAAAATTAGATTACCTGGTTCCTTAAATTAAATATAATAATTAATTCAAATTTTTATCTAATTAATTCAACCAAATGAATAATTAAAATAAATATTTATATAATTCATTTGATTGAATATAGATTCTACATCAAATGAATATACTCATCTTCTAGTCAGAAATACACATATTATATATATATCTATATAATATAAAATTCTTTGCCCGATACACTCACTCACTCACTCACTCATCAGAACAGCCAGAACCACTGGACATAGAAACATGAAATTTGGAGAGGATATTACATCTATGACATAGGGGCTCACTAAGAAAGAATTTTTCGAAATTCGACCCCTATGGGGGTCAAAGGGGGCAGAGTGTGTTTTCACTGATTATGCGATATCTCTTAGGGTCCCCGCAGACTGCAGACTTTTTATCGGCCGATAGTTTAGTCGGGTTGGGCTGAAAGTGCGCACACCGAGCCAACTAAACAGTTTGGTTGGTGAACAGGGCGCAGACTATCCAACAGCCGCCCGACTATTCTCGAACTAGTTTGTAACTGACTGTTGAAGCGGTCGCACAATGAAAATATTGTCCAGAAAAATTATTGCTCTCATCATACTCCGGAGGAGGAAAATCAAGAAGAGATTCCGAGAGTATTGGGTGCATCACATTCTCAGTTAGTGGAAAATTTTACACTATGCATTCCAAATTACTTGATTACCCGAAAATTTTTTTCGCCTATTATCGAATGAGCATTACCAGCTTCAATGAACTTGTCAAGCTAATTGGACCAGCAATAGCGAAGGAGGATACAAATAGAGACAGAGAAACATACAAACAGAGCGAACTGAACTATCGGCCGACTAAACAATCGTCATGTATGCGCAGGCGGTATGCGCCAATACTGATAAAACAGTCGGCCGATAGTTGGCCGACAGATTAGTTTGAATGTAATCGGGTAGCCCATCAAACTTTTTTATCGGCCGATACTGAATCGCTGTAGTGTGCGCATATGCATTCCTCTCCATACTGATTAAGAAGCCGACCAAACTATCGGCCGATAAAAAGTCTGCAGTCTGCGAGGGCTCTTAAGGACGATAAAATATCTATTTGCTTTTTACTTATAAAAATACTAAATTAAAATATCTAAAAACTAATTTCAGGATTTTTTCAAATTAATTTAAATAAACAAATTAAGCTTAAAACTAAGGTATAAATACTATGAGTTGGAGAAAGATGTGTAGAGATGATCCGTAAGAAAGCCTAAAATGGCAAGGCCAGAAATGCATCCACCGATGAATTCTGTTTCCTCAAAAGGAAAAAAATGTCTGCACCCCATGGTCCAGAGAAAGAATGATAGTTGTAATAGAGATGAGACAAATACAATCCACAGGGGAAAATGCATCAACCAAATAGTCGAGAGAAAATAAACACAACAGCTCCGCGGAATGTAAATAATCAAATGAAAAAAATATTAATTAGTAAACAAACTAAACAATAGTGATTATCCAGATGGCAGTGGTCAGAGAATACCCTAGTGAGCTCTGGCCCGCTTTTTAGATAGATTGGGGAATTATAAAATTTTGCGAACCGATTTATGAAAAAAAAACTAGTATTCGAGACAAACTATGTTTTGGCTCGATCAAAAGCCACTTCAACCACATTATTTGTAAACACACATGCTTTGTTATGAATCCATCTGTAATCTTATGATTTAAACACCTGTTAATTAAAAACAAAAAAAAATCCTAATTTTAATATATAAAATTCTTTGCCCGATACACTCACTCACTCATTCACTCATCATCAAAATAGCCAGAACCACTGGATATAGAAACATGAAATTTGGAGAGGATATTACATCTATGACATAGGGGCTCACTAAGAAAGGATTTTTCAAAATTCGACCCCTAATGGGGTCAAATGGGACAAAGTGTGTTTTCACTTATTATGCGATATCTCTTAAGGACGATAAAATATCGACTTGCTTTTTACTTATAAAAATTCTAAATTAAAATATCTAAAAATTAATTTCAGGATTTTTTCGAAATTCGACCCCTAACGGGGTCAAAAGGGGCAAAATATCTTTGCAATGTGTTTACACTAATTATGCATTTTCAATTAAGAACGATAAGATATCTACTTGATTTTTACTTAATAAAATTCTAAATACCAAATATCTAAAAAGTAATTTCAGAATTTTTTGAAATTCGACTCCCAACTATCCAAAATGTGAGTGGGGGCAAAAATTAAAACTCTCTCCTATCTTGATCAAATTTTGTAGAGTTATTCTTTATTACTTTAAGAAACTATTCCTGTATAAATCAACTATCAAAATTGTCTGTATGGGGCGGAGGGGGGAGGGCAATTTATAGAAATTTTTAGCTTTTTATTATATTCACTCTTTAGAAAACTGAGAGTTATTTATTTGCAAATATATAAAAAATAATTTCAAGATTTTTTGTAATCCGACACCCCCACCCCCTCAACTATCCAAAATGTGAGTGGGGGCAAAAATTAAAACACTCTCCGATCTTGATCAAATTTTGTAGGTTATTCTTTATTACTTTAAGAAACTATTCCTGTAAAAATCAACTATCAAAATTGACTGTATGGAGGCGAAAGGGGGGGGGGCAAAATATAGAAATTTTTAGCTTTTTTATACATTTACTCTTTAGAAAACTGAGAGTTATTTATTTGCAAATATCTAAAAAACAAGTTCAACCTGTCAAAATGTGAGTGGGGCAAAAAATTAATACTCTCTCCGATATAGATCAAATTTTGTAATGTTAGTTTTTAAGACTATATAAAATGTATGCTGTAAAAATCAATAGCCAAAATGAGTGGGTGGGGGCGAAAGAGGGGGCAAAATATTACAATTCTAAACACTGTTCGATCTGGAACAAATTTACTACGGTTATTCTTTTAAAAACTGTGAGTAAACTTTTGTATCATTTTTATTAAAATTACATAAATTTAATTGAAATTATATATTCTATATATTTTAAAGAAAAAATAATTTCCTTATCTATCTATATATATAAAATTAAGGTTTTGTCTGTACATTGGTCCAAATCACGCCAAATTTTGGTTGCACACGTTTCAAGCAAAGTTATGAACGAAAACACCCTCAACAAAATTCCTGTCTGTATGTCTGTCTGTCTGTTTCAGTGGTTTCCGCGAAAAGTTGCTCACGATTCACGTCAAAACGGCTGAAGGGATTATTATGAAATTTCATATTTGTATCAGAGGTCTTCTAACTTACGTTTTTAGCTATATAACGTTTTGATATTTTGACCCCAAAAGGGGGTTTGGGGGGGTGCACGAATGAAAATTATCAAATAACTCTTAAACTATTAACTCTACGGGAAATTTTATAATGAGCAAAGTTGTAGGGGATGTGATTTCTGACAACTTTTGTTTAAAAAAATTCCCCCCAAAAACCACCCAAAAAGGGGGGAAGGAGAAAAATATATAAATTCTTGCCCTTGGAGCAAACTCAACCAAATTTTGTATACATAATCTGTAGGCCTCTAGAGAGCTAGAAATGCAAAAACTAACCACCCAAAATGGGGGGGGGGTCAAAAAATGAAAATTCTTGCTCTTGGACCAAACTCAACCAAATTTTGTTTACATAATCTGTGGGTCACTAGAAGGCTAGAAATGCAAAAACTGGGTGCGGGGGTGGAGTGGGGGTGGGTTAGGGCATGGGATGCGCGGAGTGGAATGGCGGTGGAGTGAGGGAGTATGGCGGAGTAGGGGGGGGTGCAAGGTTGGTGGATGGGGGTTCAGGTGAGGGTCCAGTGGCGTAGTGGGGTGGTACGGGGTGGGGGTCCGAGGTGGGGGGGTGCAGGTTAGAGTGTTGAAGTGGTGGTGTGGGGGCGGGGGTTGGGGTGCTGGGTGGGATTCGTGGAGTGTGGTGGGTGGGAGTGGGGGTGAGGTTGGGGTTCGTGGGTTGGGGGCCCGAGGTGGGTGGGGTGAGGGTTGGGGTGGTGGTGTGGGGGCGGGGGTTGGGGTGCTGGGTGGGTTTCGGGGAGTGTGGTGGGTTGGAGTGGGGGGTGAGGTTTGGGTTCTGTGGTATGGGGGCGGGGGTTGGGCACGGGTTCATGGTGCGGGGGTAGGGGTGCTGGATGGGTCGGGGGGAGTGTAGTGTGAGGGTGGGATTCGTGGGTTGGGGGTCCAGGGGGCGTGCCCCCTGGCTAGCAAGAGGGCCGCCGAAGGCGAGCCTTGCAGCTAGTCTATCTATATATATATAATTATTTGCCCGATACACTCACTCAGTCATTCATCATCAAAACAGCCAGAACCACTGGACATAGAAACATGAAATTTGGATAAAACATACTTTTTTGCGAATGGAGTTTTTTTTTTAAATTAATTTTGGAGACCTAATAATCACATGCCGAGACGCTGCCCGCCAGGGCCACCCGCCCGGAGGGCCGAGCTATCAGAAGGCGTGCCGAAGGCCGCCTGAAGACAGCTCGGTCATACTATAAATATAAAATTTCAATTTTACATCACTTCTTGTCGTAATTACGTATTATTTCATTTAAATACCCAACTGTTAAATTTAACTATTCCATTATTTTACTAAAATAACAATATTTCATAATATATGTGTTCAATATTTTTTATTTATAATAAATATATGTAATTTCCGACTAGAAGATGAGTATATTCATTTGATGTAGAATCTATATACAACCAAATGAATTATGTAAATATTTATTTTGATTATTCATTTGAGTTGAATTAATTAGATAAAAATTGGAATTAATTATTATGGTATTTTTGATTTAAGGAATAAGGTACATCTAATTTTAATATATATTAATATTTCTTATAATCTTATAGTGGGTTTTAAAATTAAAAAAAATAAACTGCAACGCTTGCTAAACTTTATCCAAATTCATTTGAAATATTAATATGTTCTTGAGTAAAGTACTTTAAAATATAATTTTACTAAAAACTTTATTTAACCTTTTTTGTGGTCCCCAAGGTACTTAATTAGGATATTAAATTTCATCAAAATTGGTTAAGTCATTTTCAAGATATTTAGAAAAAACTAAAAAAGTACTGAAATAAAGTACTAATGTTTGTGGACCGATATGTACCAAAAACCAATCAGCGCTTCATTTTGTTAAACCAATGGTAGGCTTTCAATTTCATTTCAATCAGCGCAAAGGTGTGGAAAAAATCGTGGACGAAAAAAACGATAACACACACACACACATACATACATCCATCCATCCATCAGTCCCCACGCACTTCCAAAAAAATGGCACTTTTTGGCCTCTCGACGAGATTCCAGGTAATTTTTGGCAAAACCGTCACGTGCTAAAATTCAATCTCATTGAATACTTCAATTTGTGACCTTAATTGAGTCTATGGGTTCCGTAGTCTTTACCTGAGGACCCTTTGAAGTCGCGCTTGCCTCGAGAGCGATTCCAATACTTTCTCCCATGCTTCGCATTGGATAAAGTAAAAACAATTAATAATGTAAAGAGAATTTTTGTTAATTTTTTTATACATCTTTATTATTAAGATATCAATATTTGAAAACAATTTATGTCGTTTTATGATAAAAAAAACATTTGTTTAGATAGAAGTATCACTCGACAGTAAACTAACACTAAGAGATATCTAATAGAATAAAAATAGATCACTCAAGTATATAATATATTTGGATTAAATACCTAAAAATTTGGTCATATTTGGAATGATTTCGATATCTCTTGATTATTAATAAAATATCTTTGGAATAAATTTATAATTTTCTCATTAATATATTAAAGAATAATTAACATATTAACGAGAATTGTTTTGATCGCGCTTTTTAAACAAGATATATATCGCGAGACTACTGCTGGTTGACTTAAGACTCAGCAGACTTCAATAGCTTCAACCAGCAGTAGTCTCGCGATATATATCTTGTTTAAAAAGCGCGATCAAAACAATTCTCGTTAATATGTTTTTTTATGAAAATGATGAGAGAAGGAGTTACACCAAAAAGGTGCAATCCCTAAAGCCCTGGGTTGGCCCCTCCATCGTGAAACGAAGAAGAAAGAATTTTATGGGCTGTGCGGGGGTCGAAGGTATCTATGGTTTTAAATAGCTGAAGGTTATAAGTCGCGGGGAAGATGGTGGCAGGGAGCGAGTTCCAGTCTCTGGAGGTCATAGGGATAAAAGAGTTGGCGAAAGCGCTTGTTCGACTTTTATCCAATTTGACAGCGAAGGGGTGCTGAGCGTTCGAAAACCGCGTGTTTCTCGTAAAGAGGGCTTTAGGGGGGATAATTGATTTCAGCTCGACTGAACAGGCACCGTGATAGTATCTGTAGTACAGGGAAAGGGCAGAAACGGTTCTTCGGTGAGCTAGGGAGTCGAGTGAGTTGGTTAGAGCCGGGTCTCCTATTAGTTTAATCGCATCCAGTGTAGCAAGAGAATGCTTGGAGGCACCCCTCCACAGATGAGAGCCATATTCGAGACAGGGACGAATTTGAGCCTTATACAGTATAAGAAGTTGACTGAGAGTACAACAGCGTCTAGATCTAAATAGGAGACCAAGCTTGTGCGCTGCAGCTTTAGCAGTGGTTGAGATATGGTCATTCCATGAAAGGTCAGACCCTAGAGTTACGCCTAGCATTAAAATTTTATCCCTGAATTCTAGTGAGTTTGAGTCGAATGATATGTTTGGGAGGTTTCTGTCGACGCGCCTAGAAATAAGGCAACACTGAGTTTTCACTACATTGAAGTTAACTAAGTTTTGGGATCCCCAGTTTTTAAGTTTGCATAAGTCTAAATTAATTGAAGAGGCAATGTCTGCACGGTTTTTATGCGATGCAGGGGCGTTATGTAGGGTGCTGTCATCTGCGTAACAATGTACCGGATTGGAGGTAGAAGGTGTTAATTATACTTTAATATATTAATGAGAAAATTATAAATTTATTTAACTTCATTATTTCAAGTTAGAAATATATAAGTTCAGATATTATTTTAACTTAATATTTGACAAAAATCACCTGCATTCGATTCGCGATTGAATCAAATATAGGAAACTTACGATTAATCTTTGGAATAAATAAGAGCTCATTAAAAATGCTCAACTCTATCAATATATTTATTAGTTTTTAAGGAATTTGGTGTTGGTACTTGGTGAAACATTTTTTAAAATTATTGGATAAAAATATTATAAATTTATTTATTATAAAGAAATTGTTTTTTCAGTGTATAGACCACTGAGAAACATACGCCCACTTCGGGGACCCAAGGGACTGAGCCCCGGGAAAACGATGCGCCCTTAGCTTGTATATTTATAAAATTTTACCATATTTTTATTATACAGAATGAAATAAAAAAAGTGATTATTTGTGTCTATATCATTACAACGTCTTAATTTTTCAATAAAATTGGAAGAATAATTTTTATAAAAAAATAAAAATAAAAACCGACTTCAAAAAAATTAAATGTTAGAAATAAAATAATAAGAACTCGAAAATCAAATAAAATGCACTAAAAATTATAAAATAATTATCTAATTTAGTTACAACTAAACGACGAAATATTGACATGAAATCAGTTTTTGAAGTCGGTGCCAAACATATACATTTTATGACTCGAACTCGAGAGATCTTACTTAGTACGTTTGACGGGTAAGCTCGCTTATATAGTTTATTTGACACCGACTTCAAAAAGTGATTTCATGAAAAATTTCCTCGTTTTGTTGTAACTAAATTAGATAATTATTTTATACTTTTTAGTGCATTTTATTTTATTA
The DNA here is from genome assembly GCA_024734495.1 of Forficula auricularia. NCBI lineage: Eukaryota > Metazoa > Arthropoda > Insecta > Dermaptera > Forficulidae > Forficula > Forficula auricularia. The sequence continues at coordinate 1,666,737 of JALMQS010000073.1, forward strand.
TTGAGTTCTTATTATTTTATTTGTTGAATTTAATTTTTTTGAAGTCGGTTTTATTTTTTTTTTATAAAAATTATTTTTATTTTTCTCTTTTTAGTGATGTTATTAATAGTGACTTAAGATAATATTTTGTATGCATCTCGTAAGAGAAAGCCTCGGGCGAATGAGTCAGAAAATGATAATAACATTAAATTTATAAATATAGAAATTCTATCGAAACGTTTGCAGGTTGTAAATGAACCTTTTAAGATTGTTTTTTTTTTTATAAATGATTTTATTTATTATAATTTCGATTATTTGCTAATAAGAATTGGAGATTTACGTTATTTCGTCATTGATCATATCATCAGAATTTGAACAAATTAATATGGGACCACCCCTAAGGTACTCCCCTTTCAAATGACGGATGATCATCGAAATCGGTCAACGTGGGAAAAATTTCTAGCTGAACATACATATAGAATAAATAAATAGCTAGGTATCCTGACTATTTTGGAGCTATACTGATCCAAATGCAGAAAGAATCAGTAAAAAATAATTTTTAAGAAAAAATAAAAACCGACTTCAAAAAATTAAATGCAACAAATAAAATACACTAAAAGGTATAAAATAATTATTATCTTATTTAGTTACAACTAAACGACGAAATATTAACATGAAATTACTTTTTGAAGTCGGTGCCAAACAAACTATACCTATAATGCGAGCGTACCCGCCGGATCGTACTAAGTAAGATTTGTGAGGCGATGCTCGCTAAAAGGTATGGTTTGTTTGGCACCGACTTCAAAAAGTAATTTCGTGTTAATATTTCGTCGTTTAGTTGTAACTAAATAAGATAATAATTATTTTATACCTTTTAGTGTATTTTTTATTTGTTGCATTTAATTTTTTGAAGTCGGTTTTTATTTTTTTCTTAAAAATTATTTTATTTTTCTCTTTTTAGTGATGTTATTAATAGTGATCATATCATCAGAACTTGACCAAATTAATATGACACCATCCCTAAGACACCCCCTTTCGGATAAAAAAGAAACATCGAAATCGGTTCATAAACAAAGAGGTTAGGTCTAAACAAACCTAATAAAAAAGGTCTAAAAAAAAAAAATCGAAAAAAATGGGACCAATCGGAAGCTAGACTGGACCCAATGCAAAAAAAAAATTTCAAAATCGGTTGACAATTGGCGGAGATATGAGGTAACATAGGCACAAAAAAAAAAAAAAAAAAATCATTCGAATAGAGAACCTCCTCCTTTTTTGACGTCGATTAAAAAAAGAATCATCGAAATCGGTCAACGTGGGAAAAATTTCTAGCTGAACATACATAGAATAAATAAATAGCTAGGTATCCTGACTATCTTGGAGCTATACTGATCCAAATGCAGAAAGAATCATTAAAATCGGTTCTTAAACAAAGAAGTTATGCGCGAACATACATAACAAAAAAAGGTCCAATACCAATGAAATTTATATGGTACCAATCGGAAACTATACTGAACCCAATACAAAAAAATCATCAAAATCGGTTTACAATTGGCGAAGATATCAGGTAACATAGACACAAAAAAATTCAGTCGAATTGATAACCTCCTCCTTTTTTGAAGTCGGTTAAAAAGTGCGAATGATCGCTGAAGAGATGAACTATCGGATATGCAATATATCATTATACTAACCTACATTGAAGAGGGCGATAAGGGTCAGACTCAAAATCAGAATTTTATACATGATGTAGCACTAGAATTGACGACTCTCGAATGACTTGCTGTAGATTTTTATTTTTAAGTATTATCTCTGAAACTCGCTCCCCCCTTCCTGCTCCTTCCCCTTCTTCTTTTTCTTGTATAATTCTAAATAAAAAATTGCAAAATGTATTATACTTTTTCATAAAAATAAAAAAATTAAATGAAGAAAAAAAAGGATTTCTGATCCAATGATTATCTACAATACATCAATAAAAAAATAATTATATTCAATTACATATATAATAAACATATTAACCGGCTTCCTTCACTTAAATAAATTTTATCAATTGTATTAATGGCTTTTATTTATGCTTCGACCATCTCTAGAAATTGAAGCTGTGTCGAAACTGGTGGTCAAAATTGAAAACAACATATGTTATACTTATGTAATAATAAAAATTGCGTAAAGATCCGAGGTAGGTTTCACAAAAAAAGCACTAATACAAAAATAAGTTTTGAATTCGATATATTCCGAGTGTCAGCCCATCTTCAGGAGTCGGAGAAAACTGAATATAAATTGGAAAAAAAATTTATTTTTAACCGACTTCAAAAAAGGAGGAGGTTCTCTCTATTCGACTGAATTTTTTTTTTTTTTTTTTTGTGCCTATGTTACCTCATATCTCCGCCAATTGTCAACCGATTTTGAAAAAAATTTTTGCATTGGGTCCAGTCTAGCTTCCGATTGGTCCCATTTTTTTTCGTTTTTTTTCATAGGTATTAGACCTTTTTTATTAGGTTTGTTTAGACCTAACCTCTTTGTTTATGAACCGATTTCGATGGTTCTTTTTTTATCCGAAAGGGGGTGTCTTAGGGATGGTGTCATATTAATTTGGTCAAGTTCTGATGATATGATCACTATTAATAACATCACTAAAAAGAGAAAAATAAAAATAATTTTTAAGAAAAAAATAAAAACCGACTTCAAAAAATTAAATGCAACAAATAAAATACACTAAAAGGTATAAAATAATTATTATCTTATTTAGTTACAACTAAACGACGAAATATTAACACGAAATTACTTTTTGAATTCGGTACCAAACAAACTATACCTATAAGCGAGCGTACCCGCCAAACGTACTAGGTGGGATCCGTCGAGTGCGATTCATAAAAGGTATATGTTTGGCACCGACTTCAAAAAGTAATTTCGTGTTAATATTTCGTCGTTTAGTTGTAACTAAATGGGATAATAATTATTTTATACCTTTTAGTGTATTTTATTTGTTGTATTTAATTTTTTGAAGTCGGTTTTTATTTTTTTCTTAAAATTTTTTATTTTTCTCTTTTTAGTGATGTTATTAATAGTGATAGGTCGCCTCCGTGGTCTAATGGTCAGAGTAACTGACTGGCAACCCGGAGGTCCCGGGTTCGATTCCCGGCTATGCTCAGAAATTTTTCTGTAAGTATAGGGTCTGGAACGGGGTTCACTCAGCCTCGTGAGGATAAATGAGTAGCTGCTTGATTGAGAAGTAGCGAATCTCGGTTAAGAAAACTGAAACGAAGGTTGTAGATGTGCGTTGAGCTAACCACTTGACCCCTCGGTACTGTTTCCAATTAGGACAGCAACCAATTCAGTAGGCCAATACCCATGAAGGGTTGTCGAGCCAGAGATTTATTTTATTTTTATATTAATAGTGATCATATCATCAGAACTTGACCAAATTAATATGACACCATCCCTAAGACACCCCCTTTCGGATAAAAAGAACCATCGAAATCGGTTCATAAACAAAGAGGTTAGGTCTAAACAAACCTAATAAAAAAGGTCTAATACCTATGAAAAAAATCTTGAAAAAAATGGGACCAACCGGAAGCTAGACTGGACCCAATGCAAAAAAAATTTTCAAAATCGGTTGACAATTGGCAGAGATATGAGGTAACATAGGCACAAAAAAAAAAAAAAAAAATTCAGTCGAATAGAGAACCTTCTCCTTTTTTGAAGTCGGTTAAAAATAAATTTTTACAAATAACAATTTTGGAAATATACAGGGTGATTCACGGTGGATGACACGTTAGACGTTTATGGAAAACGGAAGGCAGGATTTTTCTGAAAATTTATCACCTTACATTTTCTTACCTGTTTTATCGATCTAAAATATGTTCAACATTGCGACGTTTCGGCTTCCATCAAAAACTCGTAGCAACTTTATTTTTTTAAATGGAACCCCCGCGTATATTAACGCGTTTTTAGAACCGCCCTTTTATTAAAATACTTTTTTGTTAATATTGTCCTATACCTATCTCTTTCGGTTTTCGAGAAGAAAAATAATTTGTGTTAAATATGGTCCAAAACATGGCCCTAATTAAACTTAAATAAATTAGAGCTCTCAATTCATTAAAAGTTGATATTTTGGTGTTAGTTTAGACACACCCGAAGTATTTAATTTACGCCGAAAAATCGACTCGATATTTATTTATTTTATAATGAATAAAATCGTTTTGAACATGTACCTACTTCTCTCTTTTCTTAAATTTCAATCGGAACAAATGTCAAGATGTCAATTAAGAGCTAGCTAGGGTCGTCGAAATTTCGTTCTCTTATATATACCTATACATTAAAAGTAAAAGATGAAAACTAAAAGCCATTAAATGACTCAAGAACTTTTATTTATTTATTTATTTTATTTCTCTCTCTGACTTTCGTCTTAATCTGTCCTTTATTTCTTTTTCTTTTTCATTTTTTTTTTTACAAACACTCGGTTTCTTTTTTAATCCTATTTCCTTCTTTTTCTTCTTGTCATATACAACTAACTATAGCTTATTTTTTTTATTTGAAATTTAGAATTAAATTCATTTATATATATATACTTATATATTAAAGAAAATATTTGCCTTTTTACTTATTTATTTTTCAAATCCTCTTAAAAATAAATCCTTCGTTTTTAAGACTATTTATTGAATTATAAATGACGAAGATCGGGAAAGATTTTCATCCACTTAGAAAAATAAATAAAATATAATAAAATAAAATAAAAAATAAACTGATGTGGCCATCCACACGACTTTCCCATACACCTGCCCCCTCTCTTATATTTAAGAAAATAATGTATTGTAAAAAATAAATGATTAGGGTTAAATAAAAAAAATAGTTGGAAAAACATTTGGAGTGAAACCTCACGCTTTAAAGGCCTATCTCTGTATAATCTGAAGCCCTGTCCTGGTCCACCTTGGTTCCTTTCTAATCCATCATCAACCAGAAAAGAAATAACAATATTAAATCGTATCAGGATAAACCATACCCTCTCTAATTCCCATCTCTATAGACTATCTCTATCCCCGTCCCCGTTTTGCACATGCTCTCTTACTCCCGCTACGCCCGCTCATTTAATTTTGCATTGTCCATTATATACAATTCGGAGATGTGAATTGATGAAGAAAATTATTCCCCACTTTAGAGACCCTCCTACTTTTAGAGCATTAATTGATTGTCCCACTGAAAATTTATTAAGATCATTGGTTGAATTTATAGATAGTTGTAATTTGCATTTTTAAATATATGGTGTTTTTTTAATTAGTTAATGTTTTGTAATAATTTATGAGTTATATTTTATATTAATTTTATGTTTGTTTTCTTTTGTTTTTTGTAATTTGATATATATATATATATGTATATTTATTAATGTAATTTCTTTTCTATGTATTGTATTATGTATTGTATTATGTATTTATTGTTATATGTATTTTCTATGTTTGTATTATTCAATGTATTGGTATGACCTAGTAGTCAAATCCAAATAGGGAAAAAAATAAAAAATATTGACGTCGAGCGATGCACGGTAATCAAATTAAAAAAAATACAAATATATATAGTACACGCCCCCTGGACCCCCCCCCCGCCCCCCGAAACCACAAACCTCGCCACCACCGCCACGCCCACTCCGCCCACCAACCCCGGATCGCTCACAACTGCACCCCACCTCCTGCACTCCCCACATCCACCCCACCCCGCACCCAGTTTTTGCATTTCTAGCTTTCTAGTATGTGTATATTTGTTTATTCGTACACCAATTTGCCCACATTCGTTCATATTGATAAACATTATAAAAAAATAAATAGGAAAATAATAATAAAAAAATAATCGTATACGATCTGAAATAAAAACATAAAATTAAATAAGATTTGTTTCTAAGTTATAAAAAAAAACGCACTCAACCACTTTATTTGTAAACTTACCTGTTTTGTTATGAATCCACCTGTAATGCTATGATTTAGACACCTGTTAATTAAATTTTAATATAATATAATAATATTTGTTATAACCTATTAGTGGGTTTCAAAATTAAAAAACCAATTAATAAATAAAAGATAATTGAAAAAATATAAACAAACTTTTTTATTGTGATTTTTATCTATAAATAATTACTTTAATTAAGAAAAGATCAATTAAGATGAAATTTGTCGAGTTCCAGACCTAGCCAGATCGTTTTCTCATCCTCAAAACTTGTTAATAGAATTGGTTTCATCAAAATCGGTAGAGAGCCGTTTTCAAAATAGAATTAAGATACAAATATATATACAATTTTTGCTCGTTTATTAAGAGTAGATACATAGATTATGTATATATTAGGTGAGTTGATTTTTAAAAAATTTTTAAAAAAAAAGGATCACTTTTGATTATCCCTAAAACTCGTATTTTTTCAATTTTTCCTCATTTTAACCATGAATGAGCACATTTTCGACAAAGACGACTCTATACATTTTTAAAGTAGATTAAATTTTCTACAATTTAAACAAAGTTTCATCTTAATTGGATAATGATGTAGCAATGAGGTTGAAGTTTGCAGTTTTTTGCAAAAAATCACAGTTTTTCCCTCATAAAATGAAAACCGCTCATTCTAAAAACTTGATTTTTATCTCACTCTCTAAGAAGTTTTATTTACTTGAACGTTTACTTGGACAACTTTTTTGATAAAACTCGTAGATTTATAGATATCTCTAGCTTTCCTGATTAGTCTATGCTTAATCCATGCTCTGCCTGACCAGACTTGCCAGACCTGTAAAACGGCAGTGCCTGGGAATGGACATTAATAAACCCTAATTTTTGGGCACCGCCGGCGTCCCTTCTTTGGCTAATTGCATTACATTAGGCCACTTCTAGATCAATCAAAAAAGTTAAGCAATCTTAATCAGTGTACAGACTAACTGCTAATCACTTACCGCTCTCCCTGGAAAGTTTCGAAAAATGTTTTTTATTATTAGTTATTATTTTTCTATAAATCTACTCTTATTAAACGAGCAAAAATTGTTTATAATATATATATATATATATATATATATATATATATATATATATATATATTTGTATCTTGGTTCTATTTTGAAAACAGCTCTACCGATTTTAGATGAAAACAACCTTATTAACAAATTTTGAGGATGAGAAAACGATCTGGCTAGGTCTGGTCCTCGACAAATTTCATCTTAATTGATCTTTTCTTAATTAAAGTAATTATTGATAGATAAAAATCTCAATAAAAAAGTTTGTTTATATTTTTTCAATTATCTTTTATTTATTAATTGGTTTTTTAATTTTAAAACCCACTAATAGGTTATTTATAATCATTTAGGGGAGGGGGGTTAGTTTTTGCATTTTTAGACTTCTGGGGTCCCACTGATTATGTATACAAAATTTGGTTGAGTTTGGTCAAACGGCCTAGATTTTTAATTTTTAATCCTTCCTCAACCCCCTTAATTTTGGGACGATATGCACCAAAATCTAGTCAGCTCTTAATCTCAATGGACCAAAACTACCTGTGAAATTTGGTTTCGATATTCACAATAGTTTTTGAACTAGCTCTTATACAAAAATTTGGTAACGCACAGACTAACAGACAGACATTTTGACAAAACAATTATTATCTCAAAAAATATAATTTTTTCGATGTTCACTTATTAGAGTTTTTTTGTAGAGCGAAATGCCATGGTTTCACTCAGTATTTTTAATCAAAATAGTTTCAGTCGTTTTTTAGCCCTACGCCAAATTTTATGATAAACAAAGTTGTAGGGGATGTGATTTCTGACAACTTTTGTTTAAAAAAATTTCATCCTCCAAAACCACACAAAAAGGGGGAGGATGAAAAAATGTAAATTCTTGCCCTTGGAGCAAACTCAACCAAATTTTGTATACATAATCTGTGGGTGACTAGAATGCTAGAAATGCATAAAATGGGTGCGGGGGGCGGGGGTGGAATGGGGGTGGGGTGAGGATTGAGGCGGGAGTAGGGTGGGGGTGCAGGGGTGATCCAGGGGGCATAGTGGGGTGGGGTCCGGGAGGCTAGGAGGGGGTCTGGTGCGCAGGGTTGGAGGGCACAGGGCGGGGTCTGGGGTGAATGGGCTGCGGGTTCGAGGTGGGTGGGGGTGCTGGAGCGGTTGTGGGGGTGGGGGTGAGAGGGTTAATGGGTTAGGGTGCAGAATGGAGTGTTTGGTAGGGTGGTTGGTGGGGTGAGGGCGGGGGTGGGGCTGTCGTGGGTGGGGTTCTGGGTGGGTTTCGGGGGGTGTGGTGGGTGGGAGTGGGGGGAGGGGGTGTTCGAGGGCTGGGGATCCAAGGGGCGTGCCCCCCTGGCTAGCAGGCGAAGGCGGGCCTTGCAGCTAGTGACATAAGTTTTCACTTTTGTCGAGTGGTCTCAAGCACACACCCGAATTTTTTCATATTGAATTATTTCTATTAAAAATTAATTTGTAAAAATAAATAAATAAATAAATAAAATATTTGGTTTCAATTTAAAAACTTTGGAGGTACGATTTGATAGTTTCAATGACTGACGAATATTATATTAACAAAACACCTAAAATATCCATGGATTTTAAATTTCTTGATCAGCCTGTTAGATAGGTGAAAGGCACCAAGTGCTTTACAACTAGTTGCATAAGTTCTAGGGGGTTATTTCATTCTTTTTCATTTATTTTAACGTTTTTGGTAGATTAATGTAAAAAATATATTTTGATTTTATAAATACACAAGCCTTTAGCCCGCAGGACAGATCAATACTAATAGTTTTGATATTCGTTTGTCGTTTGTACTGAAAATCCTTTGCATTTATGTTTTTTTTTCCTGTTATAAATACCTCAAAGAGGGAAATAGTTGTTATTAGGAACTAGGGTTTCTATTACCCTCTAGATACTGAACCAATTGAAAAAAATAAATAAATAAAAAAGCAAGCAAGGAAGCAATAAAAAAGAATTAGAGTACGCACTGAATGGAATTAACCAAATCCTAATAGAAGAAATCAAAATGAAAATAAACAAGAATAAAACCAAGGTCCTAGTATGTACACAAAAAGAACAAACGAGACAGGAATGCATCAAAATTAACCAAGAAAACCTAGAAGGAGTTAAGGAATTCCGCTACCTAGGAAGTAAAATAACATGGGATGGGAGAAGCGAAAACGAAATTAAATCAAGAATTGCCCAAGCAAAAATGGGGTTTAATTCAAAACAAAAAACTACTATGCTCCTCCTCAATCAGCTTAGAAAACAGGAAGTTGCTATTGAAGACATATGTATGGAGCATAGCCATGTACGGGTGTGAAACCTGGACAATTAGAAAAGCGGAGAGAAAGAGATTAGAGGCTTTCGAAATGTGGTGCTACAGAAGAATGATGAATATCAAATGGATGGATAAAATTACAAATGAAGAAGTTCTTGGAAGAATCGGAGAAAGAAGAACCTTGTGGAAGAGTCTGAAGAAGAGAAGAGGTCAGATGATGGGGCACACACTAAGACATGGGGGACTGCTTAGGGATATCTTGGAGGGGGAGGTGGGAAAGAAAAGGGAAAGGGGAAGACCCAGATTAGAATATTTCAACCAAATAATTGGGGATATGGGATGCCAGACATTTAGGGAGGTCAAACAGCTGGCAGGAGACAGAGTCGAGTGGAGACGGATTGTTGCATCAAACCAGTCTTAGGACTGTATACTCAATGATGATGATGTTGGTCAGTATACACTGCTTGACAATAATTAAAAAAATTTGTTGGCGTAATCCTAACAATGGATTCCAGTAAAGTATTATACGCTGATGATTATCATTCAATTTCCCGATTTTTTACAACAGGTCAGAGTTTTGAGATATTGTCGGTGAAAACGACGAAAAAGGCCATTTTGTCTGTATTTTCGAGTCCGATTATTAAGATATTAAACAGCAATATTTGAAATCAAAATATTTGGTTGACGTAATAGAAAACAGCTTCCTATTAGATTTTCAAATTAGCACTTGTTTTTAGCACAATTGGAACTTGAGTTATAAGAAAAAATTAAAACTACCTGATTATAAAGGATAATAAACATAGATAAAAACATAAGGTCTTAGTTTTTTAACTATAACTCGAGTTCTAATTGAGCGAAAAATAAGTGGTAATTTAAAAATTAAAGAGGAAGCTTAAATAAATTTTTTATAATTTTTCTAACTGATATGACAAAGAATAATTGACCTATCAATGAGAAGTGTTTTGGCCGCGCTTTATTTGAAAAAGATATTTTATCACAAGACTATTGCGGATTATGCTATTAAAGTCTGTGGAGTCTTAAATCTGGACCAGGAGAGAAAAAAGATGTGATCCACTTAGCTGCAATCCAACGTCATTTTGCGTATAGCCCGCTAGACATTCGGATGGATCACCATACATGCTAATAGGCAGAGCGCTCTGTACTGGGAAATTGAATATATAACATCTGAGATCTCAAGTTCACTTGGTGATCCATCTGAATGTCTAGCTGGCTATACGCAAAATGACGTTGAATTGTAGCTAAGTGGATCACATCTTTTTTTTAATGGTGATCCATCCGAATGTCTAGCGGGCTATACGCAAAATGACGTTGGATTGTAGCTAAGTGGATCACATCTTTTTTAATGGTGATCCATCTGAATGTCTAGCGGGCTATACGCAAAATGACGTTGGATTGTAGCTAAGTGGATCACATCTTTTTTAATGGTGATCCATCCGAATGTCTAGCGGGCTATACGCAAAATGACGTTGGATTGTAGCTAAGTGGATCACATCTTTTTTAATGGTGATCCATCTGAATGTCTAGCGGGCTATACGCAAAATGACGTTGGATTGTAGCTAAGTGGATCACATCTTTTTTAATGGTGATCCATCCGAATGTCTAGCGGGCTATACGCAAAATGACGTTGGATTGTAGCTAAGTGGATCACATCTTTTTTAATGGTGATCCATCCGAATGTCTAGCGGGCAATACGCAAAATGACGTTGGATTGTAGCTAAGTGGATCACATCTTTTTTAATGGTGATCCATCCGAGATGTCTAGCGGGCTATACGCAAAATGACGTTGGATTGTAGCTAAGTGGATCACATCTTTTTTAATGGTGATCCATCCGAATGTCTAGCGGGCTATACGCAAAATGACGTTGGATTGTAGCTAAGTGGATCACATCTTTTTTAATGGTGATCCATCCAGAATGTCTAGCGGGCTATACGCAAAATGACGTTGGATTGTAGCTAAGTGGATCACATCTTTTTTTTAATGGTGATCCATCCGAATGTCTAGCGGGCTATACGCAAAATGACGTTGGATTGTAGCTAAGTGGATCACATCTTTTTTTAATGGTGATCCATCCGAATGTCTAGCGGGCTATACGCAAAATGACGTTGGATTGTAGCTAAGTGGATCACATCTTTTTTAATGGTGATCCATCCGAATGTCTAGCGGGCTATACGCAAAATGACGTTGGATTGTAGCTAAGTGGATCACATCTTTTTTAATGGTGATCCATCCGAATGTCTAGCGGGCTATACGCAAAATGACATTGGATTGTAGCTAAGTGGATCACATCTTTTTTAATGGTGATCCATCCGAATGTCTAGCGGGCTATACGCAAAATGACGTTGGATTATAGCTAAGTGGATCACATCTTTTTTCTCTCCTGGTCCATATTTAAGACTCCGCAGACTTTAATAGCATAATCCGCAATAGTCTTGTGATAAAATATATTTTTCAAATAAAGCGCGGCCAAAACACTTCTCATTGATAGGTCAATTATTCTTTGTCATATCAGTTAGAAAAATTATAAAAAAAATTATTTAAGATCATTATTTCAAGTTAGAAATATATAAGTTCAAATATTATTTTCACTCAATATTTGACAAAAATTCCCTACAGTTGATTCGTGATTGAATCAAATGTAGAAAACATATTGTTAAAGAGGAAGCTGTTTTCTATTACGTCAACAAATTATTTTGATTTCAAATATTGCTGTTTAATATCTAATGGGAATCGAAAATAGGTCAAAATGGCTTTTTTTTGTCGTTTTCACCGATAATATCTCAAAACTCTGAGGTGTTATAAAAAATTGGGAAATTGCATGATAATCAGTGTATACAACTCTACTGGAATCCATTGTTAGGTTTACGGCAACAAATTTTTGACATCTAGTGATATTGTTGCCCAGAGCAAGGGACGATTCGTTTACGATCCGTTGTCTTTGACATTTTTTACTTTATCCAATGCGAAGCATGGGGAAAGTATTGTAATCGGTCTCGCGGCAAGCGCTACTTCAAAGGGTCCTCAGACAAAGACTGGTCGGTGAACATAGAGATATAGAATCCCAAAACTATTATATTGATTTAGAAATTTGATATATAATATCATAACGCTTTTAACCATTAACGGCCCTGCACAAACAAATCATTTTTGGAAAGGATTTACTCTTTGACCTAATTTACTTATTTGTGGAAAACAGGATTTCCATAACTACAAATTGAAAGTTTTGTTTTCTATCTGTTGTATGGAATGGAAATTATTAATTCAAATTTCATTATCCCTGATTGGCTATAAAAATTCACAACACGACTCAACTGTAATACCTTTAAGAAATTCTGAAATCATCTCTGATTTCAAATTTATTCACAAAAGTTGCCCCCGAACAAATAAATTGAGTTTAAAAAGGATAATAAATAACTTTTACTGTGACTTTTTAAAGATTGAAACAAAATCGGAAAATCAAATGATTCTTTAGATATAGGGTAGGTGGGTGGCTTACGTGGGATAATAAAAAAAAGGCAAACCTGTGAGCGAGACGGAATTCGTAACAAGGAAATCAGAGAAATCAATCAAATCAAATAGGTATTGGCAAATGGATCAAGTCTCGCTTTCGCAAATGGAATAATAATGCCCGAAGGAGAGAAAACCAATGGACTCATGAAAAATAGAATAAAAAGAAGAAAAAATTTTATTCTCTCATTTCATATTGCTTTAATACAATGTTTTGGATTTTATCTGGACCCACGCAGTTCCCCAGCCAAGTTTGATTCTACCAGGGAGCGTGCATTAATTGGCAGACCACCCTTTTCAAGAGCCTCTGTAACTTCTCACTGGAAAACTCTACTTGCCTGGGTTTTTTCCACAATACTGGTTGTATAGATTTAGAATTATCTGCTAGCTCGAAGATGAAGAAAATTTGTCGACTGTATTTTTTAATAAAAAGGCCCTTTTGTATTTTGATGTTATTTAATGAGATGAGATAAATTTACATGAAACGTGAGGTCCTCCTGGTATAGTGTAATTATAAAAGAATATCTTTGTTCCTTAAAAATAAGTATCTGTCTCTGGTTTGTGATGTAATATTAAATCCGTTAGAATTTTCAGAGTCTCGCGTAGGTTCTTCAAAATGTATCAATCCAATGAAATCGTAGTCCAAAAGAGAGTTTTTCCAATTGAATAGCTCCTTCAAATAGTGTTTAAATCAATCTGAGCTTTTGGATATTTTCTTAATAAATGGAACGAAACAAAACGGAAGATTGAGTACGCAAGAGGTTTTTTCACAATGAGGTAAGTGTCGACAAGCTGAAAATGCTTGCCAGCACGCGTATCGTTTTTATTGGCTAGACCAAAGTTCGGCAGGAGAGAAAGCACCTACTTGAATTTTATACACTGGTCTATAAGCTTAAATAAATTACCAAATTTAATTTTCCTATTATCGCCGACATACCATAGGGAAGACTCCTCTCACATGCAACCTAGAAATAAACAACACCCCGATAAAACAACTCCCAAGATTCAATTACTTCGGAGTTGAGATATCAAGCAAGAGGAATGTGGAGGATGAAGTCAAGTCCCAAGTGGTCAAGGGTGCAAGAATTTCCGGATGCCTGTATAGCCTGATTTGGAAAGACTCCAAAGACTCCTCTCACATGCAACCTCGAAATAAACAACACCCCGATAGAACAACTCCTAAGATTCAATTACCTGGGAGTTGAAATATCAAGCAACAGAAATGTGGGGGATGAAGTCAAGTACCAAATGGTCAAGGGTGCGAGAATTTCCGGATGCCTGTATAGCCTGATTTGGAAAAACAAATATCTATCTCCAGAAGGCAAAGTACGGATATACAAAACTTGCGTCCGTCCGGTAATCACTTATGGAGCTGAATCAAGAGCGGATACGACTCTCACGAAACAGCTTCTCAGAACAACAGAGATGAGGATTATTAGAACTATTCACGCCAAGACCATACGAGACAAAATCCGCAGTGAGGACCTCAGGGAACAAAGCAAGATTCAAGACATAGCCGACTGGGTGGGCGTCCGAAGAAAGTGCTGGGCCGATCATGTTGGGGGGATGCTTGCCGAAAATCGTTCGTGACAACCGTCCACAAGGAACAAGAAGCAGAGGAAGGCCGAAAAAAGATGCCATCAATCTTTTGTCACTGGCTAATTTATAAATTGGAAGAACAGGTGCAATCGCCTATTAAGAAGAATAAGAAGAAGAATTTTCATATTGCTTATACCGACCAAGTTACAAGAAGCCAAAAGATTGACTTTTTCGTCACTCATCAAAATTATTACAGGGTTGAGTGGATATTGATGAGGCAGTCCAAAAAAGAAGATTATTTACACTATATTCTTATTCATAAAACCGACGTTTCGGAGGCTATTCCCACCTTCTTCAGGGTTTTGAAAAGTCCGTCAAGGAATCCAATGCGACATTATTCCCTCTGTCTCCTCTTTCAGTGGCAGTAACAATAATATATTGTATTTCATTCTCAGCAGAATTATACTACATACGATATTATACGATACTACATTATAATTATGCTGAGAATGAAATACAATACATCATTGTTACCGCCACTGAAAGAGGAAACAGAGGGGAAATGTCGCATTGGACTTCGTTCACTGACTTTTCAAAACCCTGAAGAAGGAAGGAATAGCCTCCGAAACGTCGGTTTTATGAATAAGAAGATAGTGTAAATATCTTCTTTTTTTGGACTGCCTCATCGATATCCACTCAATTTCACTTATCAGTCCGTCTCCAAAAATTACTCCAATATTATTACAGGGTGTTTTCTAAAGAAAATTTATAATTAGTGGATCGATTAAAAAAAGTAAGCCGTCTATCAAAAAATATCTCTATAAATTATTAAAGTATACAATTTGGGAATTTATTTCTTAAAAATAATATCGTCTAAATGTAAACCCTAGCGTTCACGGCGCTCATTTAATCGAGCGGTAAAATTTCTTATGGCGGCTCGGCAGGTAGACTCCGTGATGGCTGCCATTTCGTGACGGATATTTTCTTTCAAATGTACCACAGAAGTCGGTTTATTGGCGAAAATTTTGGATTTGGGATAACCCCGCAGGCAAAAGTACATAGGGGTTAAATCAGGACTGCGTGGTGGCCAATTTATGTCACCTTTCCTGGAGATCAAATTTCCAGGAAAAATTTCACGAACATGTGGCAGAGACCTATTGAACGTGTGTGACGTTGCTTCGTTCTTCTGGAACCATGTTCTTTTGTTATAGCCAGGTAAGTTTTAAAGTTCAGGCACCAAGAAGTCGTCTAACATCTCCACATAAAGCTCTGAATTCACTGTTACTGCACAAACTGATTAACACGCCCCACGTTTTCTACCGTTCTTGATGATCTTGGTCGCCCGGATTTTGGTTTTTCCAGTGTTGTACCGCTCTCTTCAAACTTTTAGACCCATTTTCGAATAAAAGGAATACTTGGCGCATCATTTAAATGGCGAAAACCTCAAATATTGGAGAATCTTCTACCCGGTACAGTCGCTAAATGACCGTTTTTGTAAAACTCTCGCACGCAGAACATGCGTTCCGCTTTCGAGAAACGCTCCATAGCGATTAAATTCCCAAGAACCAGGCTACTGATAAACACCCCGCGGCCCTCGGACTTGTTGCTTTCGCTAAACAAATATAAACTTTCTTTTGAAACACCCTGTAGAGTAAGTACCTAATTCCACTGATTCGAGAATGCTGAAATTTGGTATCCTAGTAGAGTTTGGGGTATAATAGTTTGAATCCGGTTTTAGAAGATAAAACCAGAGGGGCCAAAAATCCATTGCTCCGTGTTTATACATAGATATCGTTGGTGATCTTACGAAACCTCGTAAGTCCGATTTTTTGTCAAATACGTATTATACGTTTATACCGACTAACTTTTCACGCCACGTCTGTCTATTGAAACCTTATTATTCTATTCCAATTTAATTTCGCGCTACGGACAAATAATAAATATTTCATTGTATTTGTTTGTATTCGTGTTTAAAATGGTTTTTCTTGTTTTCTTGCTGAATTTAGGACTTACGAGGTTTTGTAAGGTCAGAGACGATATGTACCTATGAATGTACGTTTCTTTAGTTTGAAAATCTTATAATTTTAATTTTTACCCCACATCTCGATACAACAAAACAACTTGGAAATTTCGTTTTGATATTCACACTAGTTTTTGAGCTAGTGCGTAAACAAAAATTTGGTAATGCACTAACAGTCATTTTGACAAAACAATTAATATCTCGAAAAATATAATTTTTTTGATGATAAATATCATTTTCAAATAAGCGCGGTCAAAATAATTCTCGTTGACGTATCAATTATTCTTTGATATATTAATGAGAAAAATTATAAAATTTATTTAATATCATTATTTCAAGTTAGAAATATATAAGTTAAGATATTATTTTCACTAAATATTTGACAAAAATTCCTACATTAGATTCGCGGTTGAATCAAATGTAGAAAACATTCGGTTACCATAATAATCGTTTATTTCTGAAAATGAAAAAGTTGTTAATACTCAATTTTTTCAAATGGAACATGGCATACATTTTAATATTTTTGAATTCTACATAAAAATCCACAATAGGAGTTTATTAAAAATTTTCTATACCTGAAATGAATAGTTTTTTAAATAAAAAATACATATTTTAAATTTCACACGTCCAGATCTTAATTATTTATACCTTATTTATAAGAGTCCCCTCCATATAAAAATCGAAACTCCATTATTACGAGACATCACTAATGTATTCCTCATTAAATTATTTAGTTACTTCCAAAATTTATCAATTCTACTAAAAAGTTAATTGATCTCTAATCGGATTACCGAAATTAAAACCTTATGGTGGCTAATCAGCTGGCTGCCCTCCTAGAAGGGCTCCCTTTTTTTTTTTTTTTTTTTTTTTTTTTGGAGGGAAATCCGTCATGGACACCTCTTCATGGGTAGTGTCGGACTCCTACCGACTAAAACCCCTCCATTTCCCGATTCACCCTACCCCGGAACCGCTATTTGCATTACTTCAGGGTAGAAGGGCTCCTAACTACGCCAATATGTGTATACCCTCCCCTACAGCCCTGCCTGTATATGTTGGATAGATCTGTACTCTACCCATCCCAAAACCCGACCAACCACCCCAACTGGAATCATGACTTATATAGCGCAGTGTCCCCTCCAGCGACCAGCGGAGCCACACGAGTCCCGACGGAGCCACACGAGTCCCGCCGGAGATGCTTCTCTAGCGGGGGATAAGTCCTTCCCCGCCCACCCGCCAAGACTCGCCTCTCCCCCACCCCCTGTAAATCTCCCTAACTATGCCAATAATGACTTCTATATAATAAATCATTAAGAAATAGACGATTTTTTTATTTAAAAAACTATTCATTTTAGGTATAGGGAATATTTAATAAACTCCTATTGGATTTTTATGTAGAATTCAAAAATCTAAAATTCATGCCATGTTTTATTTGAAAAAATTGAGTATTAGCAACTTTTTCATTTTCAGAAATAAACGATTATTATGGTCATCCTAAATAGCAAATTTGAATTTTTATGATTGAGTACGATTTTTTAATGTCTAATTAAGAATTCTGATTGATCAAATTAATTCTACAAACAATAGTTTAATTATTATTAATTTTTAATGATTGAATGCTAAATTGGTAGATTTTACAAACTATCTAAAATAACTCAGAAATTATAAATTTTAGACATCAAGTCCATTTTACAAAATCATCTTAGTTTTTAACACTTAATCTAATGATGTAAAACTATTTGGGCGGTTCTATTGAAAATAAGAAAGTTGATAGCGATTGCGGCAAAAGAGAAAGTGTCCAAAAGTTGTTAATAATTTACTTAAAAAGAACATATTCCAAAATATAAATATTTCAAAGTTCAAAATTTTCTCTCAACTCTTTCTATGAAAATTTTTAATGAACGAGTTTTGTGGAACACCCTGTATTTCCGTATAAAATTTTTAATTTTACGGGGAAAAAAAATTAAATAAATAAATATATAATGATAAATTAACGATGAGGAAAAATTGTTATTTAGATTGATAATCTATAGGTAAGGTGTTTAATTAAATTTATTTGAATATAATGTATTTCTAGATGCAACTGGTTGATAATAAAATAGAGAGCACCAATTTCTCTAATTATACTTCCTGTGACAATTCTACGAATTGACATTTCATTGAGCTATTTAAGTGTTAGGAAAAATAAACGTACACTGAATAATCGTCCGGCTCTCAACTTCCTCGCTTAACAATAAATATGTAGAGATATTTGTTGTTTCAATTTTTACTTTATTTTTATGATAAATGAAAAAAAATGCGTAAATCATAGGATTGTATGTAATAGTATATAACATAATGTAAACCAGCTGGGAATCCCGACATAGACGAGCATTTTGCTGGCTACGGGCTTAAAATAATAATTTAAATTAATTTGAAAAAAAATTATTAATTAATTTGAATAAATTTTAATTGTCATGAACTATCAGTGGGTTTTAAAATAATAATTTAAATCTCCTAAATTGAATAAATTTTATTTGTCATGAACTATTAGTGGGTTTTAAAATAATAATTTAAATCTCCTAAATTGAATAAATTTTATTTGTCATGAACTAATAGTGGGTTTTAAAATAATAATTTAAATCTCCTAAATTAAATAAATTTTATTTGTCATGAACTATTAGTGGGTTTTAAAATAATAATTTAAATCTCCTGAATTGAATAAATTTTATTTGTCATGAACTATTAGTGGGTTTTAAAAAATAATTTAAATCCCTTAATTTGAAT
This sequence comes from Forficula auricularia, assembly GCA_024734495.1. Classification (NCBI taxonomy): domain Eukaryota; kingdom Metazoa; phylum Arthropoda; class Insecta; order Dermaptera; family Forficulidae; genus Forficula; species Forficula auricularia. The sequence goes on from JALMQS010000073.1 coordinate 1,685,804, forward strand.
AAATTTTATTTCTCATGAACTAATATTGAGTATTTAAATTCCCTAATTTTAATAAATTTTATTTGTCATGAACTATTAGTGGGTTCTAAAAAAAATTTAATCTCTTAATTTGAATAAATTTTATTTCTCATGAACTAATATTGGGTATTTAAATTTCTTAATTTTAATAAATTTTATTTGTCATGAACTATTAGTGGGTTTTAAAATAATAATTTAAATCTCCTAAATTGAATAAATTTTATTTGTCATGAACTAATATTGGGTTTTAAAATAATAATTTAAATCTCCTAAATTGAATAAATTTTATTTGTCATGAACTAATATTGGGTTTTAAAATAATAAATTAAATTTTTTAATTTGAATAAATTTTATTTGTCATGAACTATTAGTGGTAACTTATGAGGAGAATTTTCTAGGTTAGGTTTCACAAAAACTATTAGTGGGTTTTAAAATAATAATTAAAATATCTTAATTTGAATAAATTTTATTTGGCATGAACTATTAGTGGATTTTAAAATAATAATTTAATAAAGTTGTTGTAGGGAAATAAAGACAATATCTTATGCAAATAATTTTTATTTTTTGCCATCGTTTCGTCAACTTTGTTGACTTCCTCAGGGATCAAATAAATTCTTCTTCTTCTAGTGCCTGTCCGTTACCGGACGTTGGCGATCATTCTGGCAATTATAATTTTGTTTACAGAGGCTCTAAATAGACCCGTAGTGGAAGTAGCAAACCAAGTTCTTAGGTTTTTAAGCCAAGAGATGCGTCTTCTGCCCGGTCCTCTCCTTCCCATTACCTTCCCCTGTAGTACAAGCTGAAGGAGCCCATATCGTTCTTTATTTCTCATTATGTGTCCCAAATATTCCAGTTTTCTTGCCTTGATTGTAGTCATGATTTCCATTTCTTTATTTAGGCGTTGCAACACATTTTTATTTGTAACATGGGCTGTCCAAGGGATTCTCAAAATTCTTCGATATAGCCACATTTCAAATGCGTCCAATCTTTTACTAGCGGCTTCTGTAACCGTCCATGTCTCAGCTCCGTACAGAAGCACAGGGAACACGTAGCATCGGAGGAGTCGTACTCTAGTTGGCAAATTAAGGAAATGGCACTTGAACAGGCCCGACATTCTGATGAAAGTGCTTCGAGCTTTTTCTATTCGGCAGCGGATCTCAACAGAATGGTCCCAATTCTCTCTGACCGTACTTCCCAAATATGTGGTTGTTTCTACCTTCTCAATTATTTTATTATTTATGGTCAACATTCCAGGTTGTGGTGGATTTTTGCTTATTACCATGTATTTGGTTTTGGTTATATTCATCTCTATTCCATATTCCAGACTGTGCATCGAGAGGTCGTTCATCATGCTCTGTAGATCTTCCAGACTGTCCGCAAATACCACTGCGTCATCTGCGAACCTAATATTATTTATCCTTATCCCATTTACCAGGATTCCCTTTGTTGAGTCATAGAGTGTTTTGTTAAAAATTTCTTCGGAGTATATGTTAAACAAAAGTGGTGATAAAACGCACCCCTGCCGTACTCCACGTTGAATTTCAATTTCGTCACTGAGTTCACCTTTATGTCTTATTTGTGCTTTTTGGTTCCAGTAGAGATTTTTTATTATTTGTAAGTCTTTGTTGTCAATGCCTATTTTCTTCATTATCTCTATCAGCTTGTCATGTTTCACTCTATCAAAGGCCTTTTGATAAAAAACAAATAAATTAACTTTGTATATTTGTCATTTTATCAATATTCCTTATTAGCAAATATATCAGGCCAGTCATCAAACAGATTGAAAATATTTTCTTTTTTAAAAAGATTTTGGTCCCTGAGGAAGTCAACAAAGTTGAGGAAACGTTGGCAAAAAATAAAAATTATTTGCATAAGATATTGTCCTTATTTCCTTACAACTTTATTAATTTAATCGATGGACATAAATAATTAAAATAATGATAATTTAAATCTCTTAATTTGAATAAATTTTATTTGCCATGAAATATTAGTGGGTTTTAAAATAAAAAAATCACGTCGGAGTCGTCGCGCAAATAAGTATAGATAGTAAGTGGAACTAAGGTCGTCGGCACAAAACACAGGCAGATTGTTTAAGATTCTTAAGGGAAAGTCATGTGATATGCGGGACACAGTTCCCTTTCAATTTATATAATTTTCAATTGAGAATTCTGAAATACAATTAGGGTTTTCTGAAATTAACTTGATATTTTCTGAAATGGTGATTATTTTTTTTATAAGAACACAGGGAGAAAGATCAAAGCGCACAGGGTGCGCAGGCCAAGTTCGAGCATTAGCTTGGCCGTACACGTTCTACACTATTTACACGAACCATTTCGAGCCAATTTCGACCACCCTGCAGCTCGGAATCCATTTGAGATACAAAGGTGAAATTTTACAGATGTAATTATGTAATCCATCTTGAGGAGACTACCAAATTTCAATAATATAGCTTAAATAAATTCTGAGATATGGACTTGAGAATATATCTAATTTTGGCACTCACTCAACAGGTCATCAAAACGTATAGGGTACTTCCAATCATTCCAGCATCATGAAATTTCGCCTGCTAGTAGAGTTTGGTACACAAATAAAGGAAAATTCCAAAAATCCAAACTTTCTATCTTTCAACTCCTTCAAAATGGGGGTGGGGGAGGATCAAAAATGAAAATTCTAGCCCTTTCGAGCAAACTCAACCAAATTTTGTATACATATTCTGTGGAGCCCCAGAAGGCTAGAAATGCAAAAACTAACCTGCCAAAATGGGGAGAGGGTTAAAAATAAAAATTCTAGTCCTTTAGACCAAGGGCTTCTCATAGCGTCATAGCTTACAAAAGAAGAGAAATCTCAACCAAAACATTCTGTGAAAAAACAGGCCAAGTTTGAAAAAGTAGTGAAATCTAGTAGTGTGTAGCCTTGTTAAATTCGCCAAGAATAATTAAGTTGAGAGATCTACCATTTTCTCAACTTAATTATTATTCTTTGCGAATTTAACTTGGCTACACACTACTAGATTTCACTACTTTTTCGAACTTGGCCTGTTTTTTCACAGAATGTTTTGGTTGAGATTTCTCTTCTTTTTGTAAGCTATGACTCTATGAGGAAGCCCCTTGGTCTAAAGGACTAGAATTTTTATTTTTTAACCCTCTCCCTATTTTGGCTGGTTAGTTTTTGCATTTCTAGACTTCTGGAGGTCCACTGATTATTTATACAAAATTTGGTTGAGTTTGCTCAAATGGCCTAGATTTTTAATTTTTAACCCCCTCTCCACCCCCTTAATTTTGGGTCGATATGCACCAAAATCTAATCAGCTCTTAATATCAGAGCTCGGCCGGGAACAGGAAGCCAGACATCGTTGCGAAGGACGGGTCGGGGACGGTGTGGGTTCTGGATGTGCAGATAGTGTCAGCGCTCCTCGGACTGGGGGTTGCCCACAGAAACAAAATCAATTATTACCATATAAGGGCAACTCCAGTCTGGTGAGCAACATTGCAGCAAGATTTGGGGTGGGCTCGGGTTCTGTGAGAGTTGAAGCCATCACACTCTTGTGGAAGGGAGTGTGGTGGCATAAAGCGGTGCCTCCCCTTGTCGCCCTGGGAATTTCCCAGAGAACTTTAGGCGATATGATCTTCAGGGCGATGAGGGGTTCATTGATGAATTTTTATAGCTTCAACAGGAGAACTTATAGGGAAATCGCCATGCGCTAGAAATTGTATAAAGAAAAAAATGTAAATATATTATGTAAATGTTCCTATAATTGTGTAAATACTCCTATAATTAAATTCACCCGACTATGTAAGTATTTCTTGTAAGTGGAGGCCCCACCTGCGTGGCCCAATAAACGAAAAATCAATGGGCCGAAAACTACGTGTGAAATTTGGTTTCGATATTCACACTAGTTTTTGAGCTAGCTCGTCCACAAAAATTTGGTAACGCATAGATTAACTAACTAACAGACATTTTGACAAAACAATTATTATCTCGAAAAATATAATTTTTTCGATGTTCACTTATAAGAGCTTTTTTGTAGAGCGAAATGCCATGGTTTCGCTCAATTATTTTTAATCAAAATAGTTCTAGCCGTTTTTGAGATATTTCGAAAAAAAGAAGGAAAAAACCACTTTTTTCATGCACGATTACAATACTTGACCATACCCGTATGGTAAAGTAAAAACTAAAACTACTTGATTATAAATGATAATAAACATAGATAAAAACATATAGTCTTAGTTTTTCAGCTATAACTCGAGTTCTAGTTGAACTTAAATCAAGAAGTGAACTGAAAATCAAAGTGGAATCTTTTTCTATATTAAATCAACAAAATATTTTAGTTTTAAAATATTGCTGTTTTTATATCTATGACGTTTCAATAATAGACAAAGATGGCCTTTTTCGGTGTTTAGATCAAAAATATCTCAAAATCCTGGTCTGTTGTAAAAAATTCAAAAACACTATTGAAATCAGCTTATCAAACTCTACTAGTATCCATTGTTAAGTTTACTGATAAAAATGTTTGTTGAGTAGTGTTATTAACAAAGCTATTTTCTTAAAGCACTCAATCTAATAAGATTTTAATAGGTAATTATTATATTATATTATAGTACTAGCTTCAAGGCCCGCCTTTGGCTTTGCCCCCTGGACCCCCACGTGGCTGATTTATTGATGTTTTATTAGTAACAGAGAATAAATAAAATTGTTTTATTATAAAGTCTTAAATAGATATAATTTGAGATTCTATTTAACTGTAATATACACTCATAACAAATAAGATGAAACAAATATTTAAAATGTATTAAAAATCCACTTGTTATCATTAAGGGGAAAATAAAAAAAATTATATTAAATGTAGGTATTATTATAGATAAGAAGACTTGAAAATTACAATTATTATTCATTTTGCTGGACACAAAAGTATATACAATCTATTTATAAAAAATTCTCTTATTCTCAAGCTTGAGTTTTGTTTATCATAAAAGAATTTACTCTTATTGATTTTAAGTCGATTCTTCCACGTTTTCAGTAGAACTTTCCATTAATAGTCAAAACATCAAAAATGAAATGCAATAAGGTTATTCCTCTAGTATTAGATAAGAATCGATCGTTATTTTTGATTTTAAGTCGATTCCTCCATGTCTTCAGCAATGGTTACCAATAATAATCGAAGGGTCAAAAATCTAATGTAGAATTGTTATTCCTCAAGTATTAGATAAGAATCGATTGCTATTTTTGATTTTAAGTCGATTCCTCCTCCTCCATGTCTTCACCAATGGCTACCAATAAAAACCGAAACGTCAAAAATCGAATGTAGAATGGTTATTCCTCGACTGTTAAATGAGAAATGATCATTATTTTTTAATTAAAGTCAACATGAACTGCAAATTGCACGTGATATCTGATTAATAATAAAGGAATAAACATATTAATATTTCAAATCAATTTGGATAAAGTTTAGCAACGATCGGTTGCAGTTTATTTTTTTAATTTTTGTTTTTAAATGTACTTTAAAAAAATAGATAGTTTTTTAAAATCTTTGTTGTATTATTAAATTCTTCTTCACCGATAATGTGGTTAGAACTGTATTATCTATGGTCTATGCTATTAAGAATGAATGACATTCAAAATTCTGATAAGCAGGGCCGCCAACACATGTTTAGTTTGCTAGTTTAGTTCTTTTATTGTTTGGCAAGCTATGTTGGCTAGCCTGAATTTTTTTTAGTTTTTCCTGAATTTTCCAAATTTTGGGGCAACTTTTCCAATTTTTTTTTTTTACGTATTAACCTGAATTGGACTATTACGAACATTTAAAAAAAAATAGCCAAATCGGTCCAAGCATTTGAGAGATCTGCGCTTACAAAGAAACAGAAATTCATTTTTATTATATAGATTATAGTTTTCATTTTTATAAAAATCTTAAATTTTTACATCTAGTTTTCTGAGGGCAGCCTCATTTATGCATGTCTTATTTCTATTCCGAAATAATCGTCGGAAAAATTCACTAGCTGTTAGTTCATTATACTCACGGGCGGGATCCAGGGGGGGGGGCGGAGCGGGCGACCGCCCCCCCCCCCCCCATAGAGGCCCGTGCCTGGCGGGAGTGCAACACGTGCGTCGCACGCAGATGGCCAAAAAACGGCGGCCAAATCGACAGGGAATTTATAACAATTTTTATTTTATTTTTTTTATTTTAATGAACTTAAAATATGAGATATGAAATTTGTAAAAAAAAACATTTATTTTTTAAAAGAATTTTAAAATTGAAAATAAAGTTCTATGTGTGTGGGGGGGGGCGGCGTCTCTGCCCTCCCCCCCCCCCCTCTCGATCGCGACACACTATCGAGATAAAAAGTAGATCTTATATACATCGGGCACCTTTATACATTCTCCCCCCCCCCATAAAAAATTCCTGGATCCGCCCTTGATTATACTCTACATATTTCCGAAAATGTAATTAAATCTCTCTCTAATTATTTGATATGAATATTTTCTGTTCTAGCCTACAATAAGTTGTCATCGACCGAAGATGCTGACTCTGTGACAACGACCCAGCAACAGCAACAGCAGCAACAGCAACAGCAACAAGCAACGCCCTCCATCCAGAACAAGCCTGTGCTGTTCCCGGATGCGGGACAAAGTCATCCGGAATCTGATTTCAGTTTAGATGAAGAGGAAGAGGCGCCGGGCAGCGATGACGACACAGATCTCGGTTAGTAGGGTTTTTTTTAACCGACTTTAAAAAAGGAGGAGGTTCTCTATTCGACTGAATTTTTTTTTTTTTGTGTCTATCTTACCTCAAATCTCCGCCAATTGTGAACCGATTTTGATGATTTTTTTGCATTGGGTTTAGTCTAACTTCCGATTGGTCCCGTTTTTTTTTCATTGGTATTAGACCTTTTTTGTTAGGTTTGTTCAGGACTAACTTCTTTGTTTATGAATCTACAATTCTTATGAGCAAATAATCGAAATTATGATAAATATAAATACTTTTATAAAAAAAATCTTATAACATTCATTTAAAACCCGCAAACGTTTCGAGAAAATTTCTATATTTATGAATTGAATTTTATTATCATTTTCTAATTCATTCGCATGACGCTTTCTGTTACGAGATGCATGCAGGTATTATATTAAGTCACTATTAATAACATCACTAAAAAGAGAAAAATAAAATTAATTTTTATAAAAAAAAATAAAACCTACTTCAAAAAACTTAAATGCAACAAATAAAATAATAATAATTCTACAAAAAAATAAAACTCACTAAAAGGTATAAAATAATTATTATCTTATTTAGTTACAACTAAACGACGAAATATTAACATGAAATTACTTTTTGAAGTCGGGGCCAAACATATACATTTTATGAATCGCACTTGACGGATCTTACTTAGTACGTTTGACGGGTACGCTCGCTTATAGCAAATACTGTATATAGCAATACAGGACAGCCTGTCAAAAATATGGTACCCTGAAAACAGCACACTCTAGCGAGAAAAAAGTAAACTACATAAAGCGTATAATATTAAAATGCGTAAATTATTTAAAATCGATCTTATTAAATCATATATAACATTAAACGGACACAATATATATTTTTTCCATGACGCTCAAGTTTTTTTTTTAATTTTGCCGATAGCCGAAAGTCGGATTTGACTGCAAGATTTCCATTTTGCTCGCATGGTGGCGCTCAAATTCATGAGACCAAAAACGGTTTGCTTTTCTATTGTATTTTGACAGACTGTCCTGTATTGGTATATACAGTATTTGCTTATAGGTATAGTTTGTTTGGCACCGACTTCAAAAAGTGATTTCATGTTAATATTTCGTCGTTTATTTGTAACTAAATAAGATAATTATTTTATACCTTTTAGTGTATTTTATTTGATTTTTGAGTTCTTATTATTTTATTTCATGCATATAATTTTTTGAAGTCGGTTTTATATCGTTTCAATAAGGTGTTACATTAAGAAGCTAAAAATCTTCTAGGCCATGATTGGCCTCTATATCATGTCAAGTACGAAGATAAGAAAATGTTTTAGGGATTAGATCGGGGTCAAAGTTTACTGTGGATCCAAGTCTTAATTCAAAAGATTTAAGTCATCCAAGAGTACACTGAAAAAACGATATAATTATAGTTAAGAAATTATATTTGATATGAATAGATGGTGAAGTTAATTATGGCGAAATTGATCTCTGTTCAACATGAATAAATGATATAGGCATTTTAAGTATTCTCATATTTTTGGAGCAGCTCTAGATATATTAATAGTTAAGATGACGCTATTTAAACCAAGCACCATTAAGTAAATTATAAAAATGTTGTTATTTGAGTAAAATAATGGAAAAGTTAAATTTAATAGTTGGATATTTAAATGGAATAATACGTAATTACGACAAGAAATGATATAAACTTGAATATCTTTTATTATAAATAAAAATATCATTTATATTCATTTGATATAGAATCAATATTCAATTGAATTATATAAATATTTAATTTAATTATTCATTTGGTTTAATTAATAAAAAAAATTTAATTTTCTATATTTATAAGGAGGTAAGTAATCTAATTTTAATATAATATTTCTTATAATCTTATAGTTGATTTTAAAATTTAAAAAAAAAACAATCAATAATGTAAACAAATTTTTTGTCAATTTTAAAAAAATAATATCTTAATTATTAAGATATCACTATTTGCAAAAAATCTAAGTAGTTTTATGATAAATAACATTGGTTTCGATATAATAAAAGGTTTCACTAGAAGTAAACAAGACATTCATTTGATATTAAGAGATATTTAATAGAATAAAATAAATCACTCAAGTATATAATATATTTGGATTAAATACCTAAAAATTTGGTCATATTTGAAATGATTTCGATATATTTTGATTATTAATAAAATATCTTTGCAATAAATAAGAGCTCATTAAAAATCCTCAACTCTATCAATATATATTTATTTTAAAGAAATTGTTTTTTCAGTGTAGCAGAGTTGTTGATTTAGGATATAGATAGATTATAGATAGCAGTGGCGTGTGGTCCATGGATTCTGAGATGCGGCGCATCCCTAAAATTTCAGAACGTCAAGAGTATTTGCACGACGTGTCAAATTTGAATCACTTGTAGCTTTTATTTCTGCTAAGCTTTAATTTAAAATGTATATATAAATGTTAGAAAATGAAAAGAATTTCCAAGATTTCATGAAAGATATACGATATACTTTGACTATATAAAATAAAAGCCTTTTTTTTTATAAATTTTATTAAACCAATTATTTTACATTAATTAATGTATACATTGTATTTTGCTTCGATTCCGGAGATTACTTCTCCACCATCGAGTGTCCTTATTCATCTTTAGTCCTTGTTTTTAATAAGAGAAAAAATCTAATTAGATAAAAAAACCTCTTTTCCGATAATTATTTCAATTCCATTATTCCCCAATCAAGTCGATTGGTTCCCTCCTTCCAGTCCAATCCATCCTCCCCCATATAAAAGCCTTTTTTTTTTTTTTTTTTTTATAAATTTTATTAAACCAATTATTTTACATTAATTAATGTATACATTGTATTTTGCTTAGATTCCGGAGATAACTTCTCCACCATCGAGTGTCCTTATTTATCTTTAGTCCTTGTTTTTAATAAGAGGAAAAATCTAATTAGATAAAAAAACCTCTTTTCGATAATTATTTCAATTCCATTATTCCCCCATCAAGTCGATTGGTAATTTTCAATCATCCCTTTTAGCCCATTAAAATAAAAGCCTTTAGGCCGAGCTCTTTTAATCAATTGTATTATATTAAACTGTTTGTGAGTTTTTAGAAAAAATTAAATTTAAATTCAATTAGAGTTTTTCTTATTAGAACTTGGAATAAGAATATCAAAAATAAAAATGAGGTCTCTGAACAAAGCATCCAGGAATTAAAAGTTCACTATTTAACCGACTTCAAAAATGAGGAGGTTCTGAATTCGACTGAATTTTTTTTGTGTGTGTCTATATTACCTGATATCTTCGCCAATTGTTAACCGATTTTGATGATTTTTTTTGCATTGGGTTCAGTCTAGTTTCCGATTGGTCCCGTTTTTTTTTCATTGGTATTGGACCTTTTTTGCTATGTTTGTTTAGGCATAACTTCTTTGTTTATGAACCGATTTAGATGATTCTTTTTATATTGGAAAGAGGGTACCTTAGGGGTGGTCCCATATTAATTTGGTCAAGTTCTAAAGATATGATCAATGACGAATTAACGTAAATATCCAATTCTTATGAGCAAATAATCGAAATTATAATAAATAAAATCTTTTATAAAAAAATCTTAAAACATTCATTTAAAACCCTCAAACGTTTCAAGAGAATTTCTATATTTATGAATTGAATTTTATTATCATTTTCTGATTCATTCACCCGACGCTTTCTCTTACGAGATGCATGCAAGGTATTATATTTAATCACTATTAATAACATCACTAAAAAGAGAAAAATAAAAATAAATTTCATAAAAAAAATAAAACCGACTTCAAAAAAATTAAATGCAACAAATAAAATAAAATAAAATAAAATACACTAAAAGGTATAAAATAATTATCTTATTTAGTTACAAGTAAACGACGAAATATTAACATGAAATTACTTTTGAAGTCGGTGCCAAAAATATACATTTTATGAATCGCACTCGACGATTTTACTTAGTATGTTTAGCGGCTACGCTCGCTTATAGGTATAGTTTGTTTGGCACCGACTTTAAAAAGTAATTTCATGTTAATATTTCGTCGTTTAGTTGTAACTAAATAAGATAATTATTTTATACCTTTTAGTGTATTTTATTTATTTTATTTTATTTGTTGCATTTAATATTTTTTTGAAGTCGGTTTTATTTTTATGAATGACGCCGCTTACTTGACCCCTCAGAGTAGATGATTAAGTCAACCGGTTAAGCCGTTTAACATGGAGGTCGGCGATAATAGTGATGTAGAACTCTCTTTTTTTTTTTTTTTTTTTTAATGCAATCGAATGCAAGAAGGGGTGCACCAGTAAAGGTGTAGCCCCTATGGATCTCGAAAGACCCTTGCATTACCGAAGAGAAGGGAAAGTTGATTAAGTGAGAGGGTGTAGACGTAGGTGTCTATGCACCCTGGTTTTGAAGGTTTGAAGATCATAGGTGCTGGGAAAGATAGAGGCTGGGAGAGAGTTCCAGTTCCTTGAAGTCATGGGGATATATGTATTCGCGAATGAAGTGGTCCGGCACTTTTCCAATTTGACCGCAAAAGAGTGTTGGGAGTCGGCAAAACGTGTGCTGCGTGCAAAGTATGCTTTGGGGGGAATTATTGATTTTATCTCATCAGAGCACCTGCCGTGATAGTATCTATAGAAAAGGGAAAGGGCAGAGACATCTCTTCGATGAGCCAGCGAGTCGAGGGAGTCGGTGAGGGTAGAATCGTCAATTAGTCTGACGGCTCGTTTCTGAATCAAAACTTGATTAAAATGTACACTTAACTCATGACTTGCATTTAAAATCTAAAAATTGTATAAAAAAAATAATCGTGATTGATGAATTAAAAAATGTTGCAATGGTCACAAGCATTGTAGAAAAAAATATTTATTTTTTAATTTTAAGATTTAAAAAATAAATAAATGATTGTTTTTTTTTTTTTTTTATTTCAAAACGGTACTTTAGAAACACATTCCACAAGGGTTTCTGTTGAACGTTCATTTTCAATAAAGAAAACAATTAAAACAATCAGAAGTAGTCATAGTAGTATAGTATAGTATCCATAGTAGGATAGTATACTATCCACTCTGTCTTTATTATAAATTGAAATAAACTGCAACGGATCGTTGCTAAACTTTATCCAATGAACTATCGTAGTCTAGGGTAAAGTACTTTAAAATATAATTTTACAAAAAATTTTATATGACCATTTTTGTGGTCCTCAAGGTACTCAATTACAATATTAAATTTCATCAAAATTGGTTAAGTCATTTTCAAGATATTTAGAAAAAACTAAAAAAGTACCGAAATAAAGTACTAATGTTTGTGGGCCGATATGTACCAAAAACTAATCAGCGCTTCATTTTGTTAAAATAATGTTAGGTTTTCATTTTCATTTCAATTGGTGCAACGGTGTGGAAAAAATCGTGGACGAAATAAACGATAACATATACATCCATCCATCCGCACGCACTTCCAAAAAATGGCACTTTTTGGCCTCTCGACGAGACCCCAGGTAATTTTTGTCAAAATCGTCACGTGCTAAAATTCAATCTAATTGAATACTACAATTTGTGACCTTAATTGAGTCCATGGGTTCCGTAGTCTTTACCTGAGGACCCTTTGAAGTCGCGCTTGCCGCCAGACCGATTACAATACTTTACCCATGCTTCGCATTGGATAAAGTAAAAATCTAATGCTAAATTTGAAAAAGTAAAAAAAAAAGCAAAAAATTCTATTATGCGTTTATCGATTAATTTTGTGACGGTAAAAAAAATGAAGGGTTCTTTTTTGGAGATCATCCACTGGCTGAAAAACTACCGCCCATCTCTGATAGATAGTTAGTATTTATTTTTTCTAAATACAGGGTGGGGCATAAAGATCTCCCACATTTTGAAGAGGTATAAAAAAATGAAAAAATTTAACTAGAAAAAAAAACTGAATATATTTTTGAAAAAGAACATAAAATAATTTTTTTTTTAAATGTGTTTTAAATATCATCAAATAAAAAAATGGGGGGGTGGGATCAAAGATGAAAATTCTAGCTCCTTTCGACCAAACTCAATCAAATTTTGTATACATATTCTGTGTACCCCCAGAAGGCTAGAAATGGAAAAACTAACCACCCAAAGGGGGATCAAAAATGAAAATTCTAGCCCTTTCACCAAACTATGTATACAAAATTTGGTTAACTTTTGCATTTCTAGCCTTCTGGGGTCCCACGGAATATCTATTCAAAAATCTGGCTGAGTTTGGTCAAAAGGGCTAGAATTTTCATTTTTGACCCTCCCCCATTTTTGGGTGTTTAGTTTTTGCATTTCTAGTCTTTTTGGACCCCACTTAATATATTGTACCTAGCCACCGAGCGATGCTCAGTAAATTTTTGCTTCAGTTAATAGCTATATATTAATCTCCGAAACCCACCCACCCCCTCCTCGCCCCCGGAACCCCATCACTTCACCCCACCTCCTGCACCCTACCACCCCACCCCACACCTACACCTCACTCCGCCCCCGAAACCCCGTACCTACACGCCCCTTACCACTGAACCCCACTTCCTGCACCCCCATATCTACCCCCGCCCTCGCCCAAGCACCCAGTTTTTGCATTTCTAGCCTTCAGTGGCCCACAGTTTATGTGAATATAGGTATATAAATAAATACGGTATAATTTTTTTTTTAATTAAATAACAATTTTTGAGTTGATCAATTAAATTGTCAAATTAATATTTGTGGGATTTAAAACTCGATTTTTAATCAATTAAATTTTTTTTTTAATTTTATTGAACCAATTATTTTACATGGATTGGTGTATACATTGTATTTGAGCTTCGACTTCGGAGATTACTTCTCCACCATCGACTGTCCTTGATCATCTTTTTAGTCCTTGTTTTTAATAAGAGGAAAAACTAATTAAATAAAAAAACCTCTTTTCCGATTTAATTTATTCCCTTATCCATCCCGTTCCACCAATAATAAATTTATAAATTTTATTAAACCAATTATTTTACATTAATTAATGTATACATTGTATTTTTTCTTCGATTCCAGAGATTACTTTTCCACCATCGAGTGTCCTTATTCATCTTTAGTCCTTGTTTTTAATAAGAGAAAAATCTAATTAGATAAAAAACCTCTTTTCCGATAATTATTATTTCAATTCCATTATTCTCCAATCAAGTCGATTGGTATCCTTCCAATTCCACCAATCACCAATAATCAATAAATTTATTAAACCAATTATTTTACATTAATTAATGTATACATTGTATTTTTGCTTCGATTCCGGAGATTACTTCTCCACCATCGAGTGTCCTTATTCATCTTTAGTCCTTGTTTTTAATAAGAGGAAAAATCTAATTAGATAAAAAAACCTCTTTTCCGATAATTATTTCAATTCCATTATTCCCCAATCAAGTCGATTGGTTTATCCTCCCTCATCATCCCATTCCCCCAATCCCACCAATAATCAATTAAATTGCCCAACTTTTAATATATAATTATAATGATCTTATTGTGCGATATAAAATTAAAAAAACCAATTATTTATTAAAAGGAAATTGAATAAAATGTAAATAAACATTTTTATCGAGACAACCACCTGTGAATAATTATTTCAATCAACAAAAAACCCATCAAAAACAACTTAGCCGAAGATGAGACCGTGATAGATCATATGTCCAACACAAAACCCTCCTAACCAATGAATTTCATCCAAATCGTTAGAGCCGTTTTCGAGAACCCGACCGGATATATAAGTGCTCGTTGAATATAATGAGATATAAAATGAGCAGTGGTAAATTCTCCGCGCGATAAATTAGGTTAAATTTATCTCCCACTCGTTGCTACCTAATATTTCACGCCACGTCTTGGTATGTCCTTTTGCTGTTTTCAATTAACGTAACAGCTATGGCGACCTCAATTTCGCTCAGGTCCATCATTTTGCATTTTTTTATGAAAATGATGAGAGAAGGAGGCAGTTACAGCAAAAAGTGGCAACTCCTAAAGGCCTGCGGTTGGCCCCTCCATCGTGAAAAGAAGAAGAAAGAATTTTATGGGCTGGGCGGGGGTCGAGGGTATCTGTGGATACGGGTCTTAAATAGCTGAAGTATTTATAAGTCGCTGGAAAGATGGTGCAAGTGTGGAGCGAGTTCCAGTCTCCTGGAGGTCATAGTGACAAAGAGTAATAGCTGTCGAGTTTAATGTTCCGACTCAACAATTCTTAGTAATATAATCAACTTTGATTCAATCAATGTTTTTAAAAAAACATGTGATTCTAAGCGAATAATCAATTTGATACAATGTACCTAAGTAATAAAGATAGATTTTATAAAATTTAAATAATATGTGAGATTTGGGGAAAAATCAAAAATTTATGTGAGTTAATAACATAAAATTAAGTTTAAAAATAATTATAAATTGTGTGGTGTTTTATGAGGCTCTTGAAAACCTTGAAAACAGATGTAATGTCTTCGTTAGGAAAAAGGAAATAAAATTTCTTTATATTCTAACAAATTTATTTTCATGAAAAACTTATGAGACGATTTCAGCGGATATTCTCACACCATCATCAGTCTACAAGGAAAACATAATCTTAATTACAGTAAATTACTAATTACATGTCATTCTCAAGATAAAAGAAGAAAAGAACTCACCCAAGCTTTTCATAATATAGTACATATGTCTGTGTAGAATGTCATTTTCTTTTACAAATACATAACATTTTTAATCAAAAAAGCTGGAGGTATTTTGTTATATAAGTTAGTATATAAGTTGTTTCTCTATAAAACACTTTCATAATATATTACATATATATGTGTAGATGTTATTTCTTTTTACAATTAATAACATTTTAATCAAAAAAGCTTGTAATAAAAATAACCAATTAGAATAAATTTTAATTAATTAACCTAAATAAATCAAACAAATTCTTTCATATTTGCCAATTACCTGGAGGCTTTTTTGTTTTATAAGTATTATTAATATAGTATAACTGTAGCATAACTCTAATTGGCTATTTTTATTACAAGCTTTTTTGATTAAAATGTTATTAATTGTAAAAAGAAAATAACATCTACACATATATATGTAACATATTGGATTGGCAACTAAGTAATTGCGGATTTTTTTTTTTTAGAAAATCAAAGACAATTTTTTCATGGAACTAAATAACTTTATTCTGTAATGTATTGCCCATTTTGATCAATGACCTTTTGCCATCTTTCAGGCAGCATCATAATCCCACGTTCATAAAACTTCTGGTTTTTATTAGCAAAAAACTGAATCAGGTACGATTTGACATCATCATCATTATTGAAATTTTTACCATTCAAGGAGTTTTGTAAAGATCGAAATAAAAAGTAATCAGATGGTGCAAGGTCAGGACTATATGGTGGATGTGGCAAAACATCCCAACCAAGCTCCAATAATTTTTGCCGAGTGACCAAAGATGTGTGTGGCCTTGCATTGTCATGATGGAATACAACACCTTTTCGATTTGTCAATTCGGCCCGCTTTTCTTCAACTGCATTGTTTAATTTCGTTAGTTGTTCAATGTAGACAACAGAATTGATCGTTCGGTTGGGTGGTAAGAGTTCAAAGTAGACAATTCCTTTGTAATCCCACCAAACTGATAACAAAACCTTCTTTTGATGAATACCAGCTTTTGATGTTGTTTGAGCTGGTTCACTTGGCCTGCTCCACGATCTTTTCCGCTTGATATTGTTGTAAACAACCCATTTTTCATCGCCAGTTATCAGTCGTTTTAAAAATGGATCATTTTCATTACGCTTCTTTAGCAAATCGCAGCTGTTAATGCGTTGCGTTAAATGCGTTTCTTTCAGTTCGTGAGGAACCCATGTATCGAGTTTTTGAACATAGCCAAGTTGTTTTAAGTGATTTTCAATGCATGTATGTGATACATGAAGCTTCTCTGCAATCTCACGTGTTGTACTGTGACGATCCGAATCGATTATTGCTTTGATTAGGTCGTCATCAACTTCAACTGGACGACCAGAGCGTTTTTCATCTTTGAGTGAAAAATCACCAGAACGAAATTTGGTAAACCAATTTTGACAGTGCCGTTCTTTAAAGGCTTCGTCGCCATAAACAGCACATAACTTTTTGTGAGCTTGCGATCCGTTTTTCCCTTTGTGGAAATAAAAAAGCAAAATATGACGAAAATGTTCCTTTTGATTTTCCATTTTTCAACGAACGCCAAACGAAAACTACGAAACCGATCAAAAAACTTTTTTTACTGATTGACAGCTGAATTGCCAACTATCAAATAACAAAATGTGTTTTACATTTGGACTACGCCAGCAAACCTAAAAATTCAACTGAAGCCATCTATGAGTGAAATTCCGCAATTACTTAGTTTCCAACCTTATATTATGAAAGTGTTTTATAGAAAACAACTTATATAACTTATATAACTGATATTGACATACTATATTAATAACAAAATACCTCCAGCTTTTTGATTAAAATGTTATTATTTGTAAAAAGAAAATGACATTCTACACAGACATATGTACTATATTATGAAAAGCTTGGGTGAGTTCTTTTCTTCTTTTATCTTGAGAATGACATGTAATTAGTAATTTACTGTAATTAAGATTATGTTTCCCTTGTAGACTGATGATGGTGTGAGAATATCCGCCGAAACGTCTCATAAGTTTTTCATGAAAATATATTTGTTAGAATATAAAGAAATTTTATTTCCTTTTTCCTAACGAAGACATTACATCTGTTTTCAAGATTTTCAAGAGCCTCATAAAACACCACAATTTATAATTTTAAAACATTATAGTACCATATCTATTTAAAAATAATATTTTAACAAATTAATAAAGAAACTAAAAGATAAAAGTCGCTTTAAATCGAATTCATAGTTTTTTTTGTTGCTCCGCTAATTTTGTCCACGAGTGTATTATTAATTTTAGCCTTTCATACAATATTATCTCTCTACTAATTAATTATAATCCCCTTGTAGTGACAGATTTTGTTAAATTTCTTCTACTTTTGATCTAGTTTCTCTATTAGTTCAATGAAAATCTGATAAGCTCATTCTCTGTATTATTTAATAATTTCCTCCGAGCGGTTTAAACTTCCTCTATGATCGTAGAGAGATGAATCATTTAATTGAAACCCCACCAGTTTCTTGATTACCTTGGAAACATTTGAGATCTTCTTATTGATAATAATACTTCATTATGGGCTTAGTTGTATTAACTGTTAAATGAATTCTGAATGAACAAAAATAAGAGGGGGGGGGGCTTCCCCCGTTGACAATCACAAATTAAAGGGTATATCAATGTTGACAATTTGCCACTTGTCAATTTGGAATGGAAATCATTGGCGAAGAGGAAGGGGTGGGAGAAAGCCACCCCCGCAATATTAACTCATTCGTGGAGAGATTAATTAAAGTTGGCAACAATATTCTATTCACTATTCTAGTGGATTTTAGTTATTAAATCTATACTTATTAAACGAGCAAAAATTGTATATATATATTGTATAAAATTGTGAATTTCCCTGATCATATCATGTATAATTTTTCATGTATAAATATGATAATGAACTTAGGATAATGGTGTGGACTGTATTTCTTTAATTAAGATAAAGGAAGGTGTATTTTCTCCTTCTTCAATAAATAAAAGCAAAGATTTTTTGATATGATATTAACAATGGTTTTAATGATAAAAATAATGGTTTTTGTACATACGAATGAAATATAATACAATGGTGATGGCGTGGCGTAAATGCAGACTTCTTGTGGCAATTCGTTTCACTTTGGTTTTTTATCCGACGATGAGATATGGGATGATTCAAGTTTGGTTTTTTTTCCTTCTAAACTCAATTCAAATATAATCAAAAAAATCTGCTGATGCAGTTATACAAAACATTCAACTTTCACCTAAGAGATCAGAAGCGAGAATCTCAACTCAATTCAATCTGCTAACGCAGTCAACCATCAAACTTTCAACTTATCAACACATTTCAACTTCAATCTTCAATGAATCTACTAAGACTGACTGGCTGGCAAGCAACTCACCAACGAGCTGATCCAGCCAGTTTCTCTTTTATCCCCTTAGAGGGCATCACTCGTCAAACTATCAATTCTAATTTATACATAATTCCCCCCCAAAGACTCGCAAAGGGGTTTACCTGCGAGTCTTTCGCTAGATTGACTCTAAATTAGGTTTAAATTCCCACCAATCTATGGCCAACCCAAAAAAAGGGGGACCTTTTTAAGAAACCCTTATGGGCCCAATAAATAATTAATCCCTTCATGCATACAGTAAAAAGGTGTGAAGGAGGGCGTAAATCTCCCTCAAACCTCGTTCCGATGAGCAAAGAGATTTCAAACACAAACTCAAAGTGAATTAACATAGTGAAAATTCACACTCTTAATAAAAAAATATTATTATCATTTATTAATAAATAAAATTTAATAATGGTTAAGATATAAACCTTAATTAATTTGAATTATTATCCCAGGTTGGGAAATTACACAGGCTACTCAAGGTGGTAAAGAGAGCTATTTGTGTAATGGCTCTTCGAAAAAGACCTTTGCTAGTTCGTACATCAGCAACTCTAGGGTAGCCATCTGCCCCAACTATTAACTTTTCTATTCGACCTAAAGGCCAATCAAACGGAGGGGTAGGCATCAATATAAATACTAATTTTGTTATAAATTCTCTTTCTATCATTTTTTGTTTTTTAATATAAAAAAAATCAAAATGTTGTAATCTATATTTTTTTTATTTTAATATCAAATAGATTCATGTGAATGATCTTTGATATATAAATATATTTTTCTTTAATTATATAAATTTAAAAAATAATATATATATATCGAACATAATTTTTTTAAATAGAATTTAATAATTTTTAATTGGAATTTATCATATTTGGTAAATAAAAGTTCCTTTTTTTAACTTAGTTTTTCAAATGAATTAACATACATGTACATAATTTCAGTATTATATTATAGTACTTTTTATTTTTTAAAAGGGGTAACTTTACAAAGAATTGCAAAGAAATAAATTTTAAAATTGTATATGAAATACATGTAATAGATTTTTATTAAAAATCACATTTGGCCATTTAACCTCCTTATTTTCCTCTAACTCTTTAATTTGACGGGGAAAAGACTCTAGTTGAGACAATTGTATACATCTCAAGTGAGCCTTTTTTAATTCTACCTCGTTCAGTGGCTGGCCAAAATTTTTCGAAAGATTTCTTTTTCTAACTTTCGCCAGCCATCTCAACATAATAACTAAAACTCTATTAGCGAAAAAAGTTTGCCATCTATAAGGCTCTGACTGAGTCCAACTTAAAGTTATCATCGAATCAGTTAAACAAATTATTCCCTTGAAAGGAATCAAAATAGATGGTTTTATAAAATGTAAAAATTCGCTGAGAACTAATGCTCCAGCTAATTCTAATCGAGGAAGACTGACTGTTTTTAAGGGGGCGACTCTAGTTCGCGAACCCACCAACCAACCTTGACTAACTTGCAAGGTTTTCTGAAAAATTCCCCTTACTAGATAAATGACTGCTGAATAAGCCAGTTCGCTAGCATCACAATAGCCTAAAAGAAAAAAAATCCTCTTCAGGCTTTACAGCTCCAATAAATCGGGGAATATAAAAACCTTTCAATAATTTTAAGTCTTCCTGATATTCCGACCAAATCAAATTAACCCTGTCGCTAACAGGCTGGTCCCATTCTAACTTTTGTTTACATAATTGCTGAAAAATGATTTTAAATTTAATTAAAACAGGACTCATAAAACCTAACGGATCAAATGTTTGAGCTAACTCACTTAAAAGTTTTCTCTTTGTTAAAACAACATTTTTATTATTAGTGTAAGAAATTTGAAAACTATCAAATTTGGTATTCCAAATTAAACCTAATGTATTTGTGACCGGGTTTTCAGCAATAATTTTCGAATAATTTCCCTCCTCTCTGACCAACTGGGTGATATATGAATTATTTGACGCCCATTTGTCAGTAAAAAAACCTCCTTCTCTCAATAATGACTTAACTTCAAAAATAATAGCTTCAGCCTCTTCTTTAGAATCAACTGATACAAAGCCGTCGTCCATGTAAAAACAATTATCCAAGACCGCCTTGGCCTTTGGAAATTTATATCCTTCTAGATTAGCGAGTTCTATTAAAACTCGTAACGCTAAGAAAGGTGAGGATTTCAAGCCGAATGGCAAAGTTTTTAAACGGAAAGTCTGCACCGGCTCTGATGGTTCAGACCTCCATAGAAATCTTAAAAAATCTCTATCCTGTTCATTAATCAAGATCATATTATACATTTTCTGTATATCAAAGGTGAAACCTATCGATCCATGTCGAAACTTGGTTAATATGGACCTAATATCGCTTTGCAACGGTCGCCCTGTCATTAAAATTTGATTAAGGCTAATACTATTCTCTGTTTTTGCTGAACCGTCAAAAACTATCCGCATTTTTGTGGATAAGCTTTGTTCACGAATAACCGCATGATGAGGTAAATAAAAACATTTATCATTAATAGAGGGATTAGACACTATTTCTGCAAAATCTAATTTAAAAAGATCACTAATACAATTAGAATATTGAATTTTAAATTCCAACTTAGCTTCAAATTTTTTCTCAAGAGAGAAAAAACGTTTTAAAGCACCTTGTTTAGATTCTCCCAAATTTAAATGAGGATTTTTAAATGGTAGGGCTACAGAAAACTTTCCAGAAGGCAATCGAAAATAATTTTCCAAAAAATGTTTCTCACATTGATCAAACTTAACTGGATCAATCTCAGTGGGGTTATCTAAACTCCACAATTTTTTTGATAAATACTCCAAGGTAAGATAGGATTTTACCTGACCGGTAGCCTGCTCTTTCAACTCTGAAGGACAATTTCCTAACAAAATCCATCCCAATACACTTTCAATCGCAACGGGTGCATTTTCACTCCCTCTCTTAACACCTCCCTTAATATTTGAGCTACAGTTTTTGAGCCCAATAGCATATCTACCGGACCCCCACAGTGAAATTCAGGGTCGGCTAACTGCAAATTTTTGAGATGAGAAAATTCGTTTATATTGAATTGAAATCTTTCCAAATTGTCACAAATCTTCTCAACAGTGAAAGAGGGACAATCTATTGCTAAAAAGTTATTATTAATAGGTGAAATTTTTACATTCACAGAACCCGTAACACATGAAACCAATCTTGAACCCAATCCATAAATCGGAGTATTATTTTCTTTTGTTACCTTTACTTTCAATTTAGAAGCCAATTCATTAGTAATAAAGTTACTTTGACTCGCCGTGTCAACTAAACATCGCGCTGTGAACTTGCCTTCGGAAGTCTGCAGTTTGACCATCGCTGTGCCCAATAAAATATTTTGTTGTATTTGAGGTAAATTTGTACAACAAGTCTTTTTTGGAGTCTCTGAAACATTTACAACTTCATTAATATTTTGAACATTGGAATTGTTTACATTTTCAATTGATTTAAAATTTTTATTTTTAACATTCTTAAAATAATCATTTAATTCTATTTTAGATGCATGTAATATGGGATTATGATAATTCCCACAATGACATTGAATAGATTTGCACAATAAAAAATCATGATTTGCTTTAAAACACAACTTGCATATTTTCATTTTTAAAATAAAGTTCATTTTTTCACTAAAACTTAATTTTTTAAACTTAAAACAATTATCTAATTTGTGATTTTCCTGGTTACAAAAGAAACATTTATTAATTTTATTTGTTACCACTGTCGATAAAGTTTTTAAATATTTATTTTTCATTTTCGGAGAAGTCGACTGAAACTTGCTGGTCGAGGCTTCTCGGTAATTTACTGTTTCCATTGCGTTCCACGATCTAATTTCCTTATCTAAAAATTCAAAAAAATTGGAAACTGTAGGTACAGTTTCTGAATTTAATGTTCTATAAAATAGATGTATAAAATCTTGCGGTATACACCTAATTAATATCCTTATAAAAAAATCATCATTCCCTGGTGTGACCTTTTTAAAATTCTGCAACACAGAATAGGCATTTCGGAAATGATCATATATATAATTTAATTTTTCCCTAGTTAATATTTTAATTTTCGGGAACTCCAATAACTTGTCAATAGTTTGAAATATTATTTGTCTTTCCGACTCATAATAATCTTTTAAAACTTTTAAAGCAATTTCATAATTGCTCTCGATTATACTCAAGCCTTTAATTTTATTTAAGGCGGCTCCCTTCAACGAATTCTTCAAATGCATTAATTTTTCCGTCTTCGACAAATTTTTTCTTGAATCAATTTGGGCTTTGAATAAATCAAAAAATTCTACCCATTCCACAAAACCATCTTCAAATATGGGCAATTTAATAACAGGAACACTTGCATTTGATTCCTCTATTGGACTTGTCATTTTAACATCAATTTGAGATATTCTGGCATTGGTCAATTTTTCTTCTTTCTCTTCTAAAATCCACTCAATATCCCTTATGATATCCAAACTTGAATTTGTTATTTTTACCAAATCAAATTCCTCATAATTTAGTGGTTGTTCTTCAGCTTGTAAATTTTCAAACGCGTCATATACGGCATTTTCAATATCCGCCCTTTCTTCGAGTAATCTGTTCAAATCTCTCTTTAATGTTTTTAATAAATTCAAGCTTTCCAGGTTTCCTTCTTTCGTGGCCTTAATTACGGAATTTTGCAGGCGTTCCGTATTCCATCTAAATAATCTAACTTTCCTGGAAGCCATTTTTAATTTAATAGAAAGGACTATAATAGATAAAATTTCCAATTGCAGTTCAAATTTCAAATGCTGTGTTGCCAAATCAGCTTAAAACCAATCTTTGCTTTGCTTTTTCAATACAAAAAAAATTGCAATTTAATTATTTGCAATATTTTTCTCTGCAATATCTTGCAGCATTACTTAATTTTTACACCAACCTTTTCTTGAAGGAATCTCTGGTTCTTTTATGCTCTTAAACTTTAAGAGTGGAGAATTTCTTTTTTGAGAAAATTCTACCTTTGGCTATGAAGGATTAATGTATAATCCTGCGACGATGGACCATGTATAAAATTGTAAATTTCCCTGATCATATCATGTATAATTTTTCATGTATAAATATGATAATGAACTTAGGATAATGGTGTGGACTGTATTTCTTTAATTAAGATAAAGGAAGGTGTATTTTCTCCTTCTTCAATAAATAAAAGCAAAGATTTTTTGATATGATATTAACAATGGTTTTAATGATAAAAATAATGGTTTTTGTACATACGAATGAAATATAATACAATGGTGATGGCGTGGCGAATTGCAGACTCCTTGTGGCACTGATTCACTTTGGTTTTTATCCGACGATGAGATATGGGATGATTCAAGTTTGGTTTTTTTCCTTCTACACTCAATTCAAATATAATCAAAAAAATCTGCTGATGCAGTTATACAAAACATTCAACTCAATTCAATTCGCTAACGCAGTCAACCATCAAACTTTCAACTTATCAACACATTTCAACTTCAATCTTCAATGAATCTATTAAGACTCGTTTCAACTACTCATTTCAACTCACATCATCAATGAATCAATTAAGACTGACTCCGGCTGGCAAGCAACTCACCAACGAGCTGATCCAGCCAGTTTCTCTTTTATCCCCTTAGAGGGCATCACTCGTCAAACTATCAATTCTAATTTATACAGATATTTTTGAAAAAATTAACGAAGTCAATATAAAGTTTCAAGGAAGCAAGATGAAACCTTTATCAAGCCCAAAGAAATAATTTCATCATCTATCGCTAAGTTTGATATTCACAAAGGTAAATATTGGCCGTAAAGAGCTGATTCAGTTTCCGACCCTAAAAAGTGTTCATTGTCAGATACCGAGACTCCTGAACTCCCAGAATACAAAATCCTAATTTTTACTGATCATCTTGACCAGTTAATAAAAACTGACATGGAATCAAGATTTGAAAATTTGACCAAGTTACAAATTCCAGATTGGATTCTAGATCCATTCTCGTTTGAAGATGTGGATAAGCTGTCAACTTTCTTAATTTTTCCAGATTCCAATTTAAAAATGAAAACATAGTACTCCTCAATGATCTCAGTTAATTATTTTCCCTTCTTTTGTTCTTAAAAAAAAATCTGTAAAAAATGTAGATTTTAATTTTTTTCTATTTTTATTTAAGAGTGATCGGACAAAACTGCTTTTGGTTGTTTTTATTATACGGTAATAAAATTGTTTAAAATAATAAAAATGCTTTATTATTTACACTTTACTTCAAATTAAAATTAGGCATATAATGAAAATGAAAAGCGGGCGATAGTTGTTAGTCAACCTCCATAACGGGAGATGGGCCACAAAAGGTTGAGAACCACTGCTTTAGACGAAAGTGTGACGTGACTATTTGAAGCCCTGAAGAAGTCGGCAAAGTCGGCGAAACGTTTGCTGATAAATAAAAAAGTCACACATGAAAACTTGTCCCTATTTCCCATTACAAACTTTCAAATCTGTATTAATATTTATTACTATTAACTAACAATATCGTATTATTATTAGTTAAAAAAGGGGTTATGTTTAGAAATTTTTAAGGGTATGTAATGCTTTTTTTTTATTTTTCGAAAATGCACTTATTTGTCTTTAAAAAATTTTGAAAATCTTAATATTGTAAAATATTCAAATTTTATTTTTCGAAAATGTACTTACTGGTGCAGAGTGGCAAGAAAAAGGAAAGCGTGGACGAATTTGGGAGAGGCCTATGCCCTAAGGGGCCTGGCACAATAACTAATTAACTATGTATATATTGTATATTTTATGTAAGAAACCAAAAAGGCTATAAATAAATAAATAATGCTTTTTTTTACTTTATCCAATGCCAAACATAGGTAAAGTATTGTAATTAAAAAATATGTTAATGACATGTTTTATTACACCGTTT
Organism: Forficula auricularia; assembly: GCA_024734495.1. Lineage (NCBI taxonomy): Eukaryota > Metazoa > Arthropoda > Insecta > Dermaptera > Forficulidae > Forficula > Forficula auricularia. The sequence goes on from JALMQS010000073.1 coordinate 1,711,488, forward strand.
ATTTCATATATATGTCTATTCATAATTTTCTAGAACTTTGCAATCGTTTTTAAGTATTTAAGCATTAAAAAATAGTAATATAAATAAATAAACAATAATTGAAAATTTAATCTTGCATCCGCCTACCATATTTAATAGCGAATATGAAACCCACTGAGTACAGCCCATCCAAACACCCTACCCCAATGCCCAACAACCACATAGAGCTGTAATATAAAAGCTTGCAATGGGTCTAAATGTTGGTGGTCAAATAATGTGAGGTTGTTGTGACAGAGATTACTAGACTAAGAGAAAAATTACATATTTTAGATAAAAGTATTATCAATAATAGCATTATTTTTAAATATGATATAAGAAATTAAGCATCATAAATTTCAAGTCACAAAAGGTAGAGATACAAATTTAATTGGCATATGTTAGAAGTTTTTCTTTGGAGACTATAGAGAATATTTTTAACTTTAAAAAATAGTTTAAATTACACTCTGTTCTATTGATGATGAAAATTCCAAAAATATTCTCTATACCAACAAGCACTGAGAGAGAAGGCAAGAAGGAAGAGTACTATAATACATGCTTCCTTCATTGACCCTTTTGAACCCTGAAGAAGTTGAGAAAAGCGCGGATCCAGGGAGGGTCAATGAGGGCACCCCCCCCCCCCTTTGACTCCCGGCCGAAGCACTTAATTTTGACCAATTTCAAAATCGTCATATAGATATCACTACCTGTTTACAAGAATCGTTATTAACTCAGTAGCTAAGTAGATTACATTGATCGATCAAGTGTGTTTCACTCGAAATTACTGATAGCTTAGAAAACAGGAAGTTGCTATTGAAGACATATGTATGGAGCATAGCCATGTACGGGTGTGAAACCTGGACAATTAGAGAAGAGGAGAGAAAGAGATTAGAGGCTTTCGAAATGTGGTGCTACAGAAGAATGATGAATATCAAATGGATGGATAAAATTATAAATGAAGAAGTTCTTGGAAGAATCGGAGAAAGAAGAACCTTGTGGAAGAGTCTGAAGAAGAGAAGAGGTCAGATGATGGGGCACACACTGAGACACGGGGGACTGCTTAGGGATATCTTGGAGGGGGAGGTGGGAAAGAAAAGGGTAAGGGAAGACCCTGATTAGAATATTTCAACCAAATAATTGGGGATATGGGATGCCAGACATTTAGAGAGGTCAAACAGCTGGCGGGGGATAGAGTCGAGTGGAGACGAATTGTTGCATCAAACCAGTCTTAGGACTGTATACTTAATGATGATGATGATACTGATAAAAATAACATCGCAAAGTTTGTTTGAACGAAATAAATAAGATTGAGCTCCAGGCCTCTCGCACTTCGAGCAACATTCTTTTTTTAATGATAATGATGAGAGAAGGAATTACATCAAAAAGGAGCACCCCTAAAGGCCTGGGTTGGCGCCCTCCATCGTGAAAGGGTTTTTATGGGCTGGGTAGGGGTTGAAGGTATCTGTGGATACTGGTCTTAAACAGCTGAAGGTTATAAGTGTTTCAGCCGTTTATGAAATATTTCGAAAAAAAACACTTTTTCATGCACGATTACAATACTTGACCATACCCTGTATGGTAAAGTAATAAAGTTTTAAGGGCTGGGAGAGTGAGTGGCTGCGTCCTTCTTAGGGCCGGTTGCATGTCCAAAGTAAATGCTTTTTACCGGTATGGGCCGGTTGTATGTCGCAAAGTAAATGCTTTTTACCGCTAACACAGGGTAGATGGTAAATGAAGGATTAGGGATGGCCAATCAGATGACAGGAACTTTCAGTGCCTGTCATCTGATTGGCCATCCCAGCTTCTCCATTTACCATCTACCCTAGGTTAGTGGTAAAAAGCATTTACTTTGCGACATACAACCGGCCCTAAGTGGTAAAAAGCATTTACTTTGGGACATGCAACCGGCCCTAAGTGAGTGAGGGGGGAGTCCATTTAACGGCATAGTTGGGTTGCGAAGGTAATCAGAGATGGGCAAAATACATCAAAACATGTATTTTCAATACAAAGTTGAAAATAGATTTCAAAATACAAATATATATATCAGTGGCGGTTGGTGAGTTTTCAACCAGGGGATGCTGTCCAAAAAAGTACCCTTCATTTTTTTGAAATTTTATTTTAATTTTCGCTTTTTTTTGCAAATTTCATCGAAGTGTGAGGGAGGGTAGGAGTCAGAAATTAAATCTTATGGCAGCCTGTCCTATAAGAAAATCTTCAATTTCTCCTAATTCTATTGCTATAAGCTAGCTATGACTTGTATAGGATTCTTAGTTATTTCTCATCTTATATATTGAGAGTTCTTAGAAATGGAATAGTCCAGAAATTCTCAAATCATCTCATTTATTCCCTTTTTCTATTATTCCTATTTTAATAGTTTCTCAGCGAGAACAATTTTTATTCGACTAAAACTCGTCTAAACTTCTCTTTGACATGCTTGAACTGGAAGATATATCTACCAGGCAGAGACTTCAAACCTTCTATCTGCGCACTTTTCGGAAAATCATTCATTTCATGGCCCCTAGAAACTATGCAACAATTTTATTTCATCTCGAGAACCAATATAGGTACATACTTTTCAAAACAAAAAATGTTTTTTATAGAAATATTTTAAATAACGGAAAATAATTTGAAAATTTCAAGATCCTCCTGAAATTTTGAAGTCGATCTTGTATATTTATGAAAATATTCTAAATTTTTGAATTTTTAGGATGGGCGAAAAGCTCCCCCAAAAATTGTTTGCTCAATTTATTAGGCTGTATGCGGAAAAGTTTCCACCTATAAGTGTGATCATGTGTGTGAAATTTGAACTTCCTACGATGCAATCTTAAGGTGCCCATTTGCCACCACGAAAATTTGGGACTTTTTTCAGATTTTTGCTTATAACTCGAAAACCATGGGTCCTACGGAAAATTTTACTCTTACCAAAATGAAAGAGCATAGAATTTCGCGTTGAATAACCTACTGAAAAGTTAAAATCAGTTTAGCCGTTTAGCCACAATCGATCGTCAAAGATAGGCAAGTTTTACCAACTTTGCGTAAAAGTGAATTATTCTCATTATGTGATCACAAGAAACCACTTTTCGAATTTTGGTGCTGACCCCATAATAGTTGCCAATTGGCTAAAAAATGAGATTGGCAAAGTTTCATCTTAATTGGACAACGGTAATCCGTGCCGCAATAAGGTCGGATCATGTCCTGTCTTGGAAAATTCTGGATATCTTCAAATCTAAAAGTTTTAACAAAAAAGTGGCTTAAGTAAAACTCCAAGACAACAAAATTTCTTGGAAAATGAGACAAGACTCAAGTTTCTAGGATGAGTGGTTTTCATTTTATGAATGAAAAACTGCAATTTTTTCAACCTCATTGCGGCACGGGTTACGAATTCAGATAAATGATTGCCAATCTCGTTTTTTAGGCAATAGGTAACAATTCTGGGGGTCAGCCTCACAAAATTTTGAAGAGATGTTTCTTGTGACCACCTAATGAGCATAATTCACTTTGGTAAAAATTGCCTATTTTGACGATCGATTGTGGCTAAACGGCTGAAGCAATTTTAACTTATAAGTAAATTATTCGACGCGTAATGTTATGCTCTTTCATTTTGATAAGAGTAAAATTTTCTGTAGGACGCATGATTTTCGGGTTATAAGCAAAATATGAAAAAAGTCCACAATTTTCGTAGTTTTTAGTCCCTCAAAAATTTAGCACCAGCCAGAAACCGTCGAAAACTCATATAACTCTTATTTGGAATGCTTAACGTCGATTAAAATTATTTCCAGCTTGTGCAATGTGCATTTTTATTGACCAGCGCGGCATTTTTTCGGTGGTTTTCAGAGAGAAATCATCAGTCAGCGTCAAAAGTGCATTCGCGACGAGCCGGCGCAATACACACTTGAAGGGGCACCTTAAGATATAATTTGATTTAGCTGAGATTTTGTATTATAAATAGACTTTGTATTAGGCAACTTTTCCGCATACGCCCGTTTCAAATTTTTGATTTTAATTTTTTCACTCCACCCTAATGCGCAGGCATCCATGACCACACGCCACTGTTATATTATATATAAATTTTAGTAAAACGTCAAAAAAATGTTTTGACAATTTCAAAGTTAAATAATTTAATTTAATATTATATTTCAAAGTCTTGTCTTTAAATTATTAAACTTCGAAACTCTCAAAACTTTATTTTTTTCATATTACGAAAATGTTGTCATTTTTTTGTATTAATTTATAGTCAAAATATTGGTTAAAATTTACCAAATACTTTTACTTTACAATACAGCGAGGGGTGAACCGCGACCTAAAATCGTGTACACCTACTTCTACTTCCACTTTAATTTCCAAGTAGAAGACAATAGAATACAATAGATCATCTAATGAATTCCAAAATAATTCCAAAAGACGGTGTACACCTAATTCCAATCGCGGTTCACCCTCGCCATACAGGGTATGATCAAGTAATCGTGCATGAAAAAAGTGTTTTTTTTTCAAAATATCTCAAAAACGGCTGAAACTATTTTGATTAAAAAAATTGGACGAAACCATGCCATTTGGGTCTACAAAAAAGCCCTAATAAGTGAATATCGAAAAAAATATATTTTTCGCTAGCTGACAAACCAGTGTGAATATCAAAACCAAATTTCACATGTAGTTTTGGTGCATTGAGATTAAGAGCTGATTAGATTTTGGTGCACATGGACCCAAAATTAATGGGGGGGGGAGCGGGTTAAAAAATTAAACTAATAATATTTTCAAACTAAAAAAAAAATAAGAAAAATGAAATATACTATAAAATGAGCCAATAATAACTAAAAGATTATTTTTGGGGGGAAAATTGCGAGGGGATCTAAAAATTAAAATCTAAGCACTTGGACCAATTTCAACAAAATTTTGTATACATAATCAGTCGGCACCCATACGACTAAAATTCAAAAACTAACCACCCAAAGGGGGGGTTGGCCCCTAAATAATTATAAATAATTTTATTAAATATTAAATATAAGAGAGAGGTCAGGGTGTATGGTAAAGTCATATGGATGGCCTCATCAGTTTATTTTCATTTTCGTTTGTTAATTTGTTAATTTTTACTTTTATTTATTTTTTCTTGTCCTGGGGGGGGGGGGGGCTTCAGCCCCTTAGCCCTATGAAATGGCCCAAGTTGGCTCATAGTGTAGAGAAGGCATAAAATAAATGTAGAATGATAACCTAATGGAAATATATTATTTTATTATTATTATATTTGAGAATGAAAATTACATTTAATAACTCGCAAGGGAGGTGATTTCATTTCTTTGCTCGTGAGTGTAGTTTAATGTATGTATTTCATAAAAACTATAATAAAAAACGTTTCTAATTCAATATTATTATTATAATTAAATAGAATTTACTAAATGATTTATAAATTATAATTATCCATGCCCAAGAATTGAAAATTCTTAATGAAAAAGCAATGGATTCTCTCACCTTTTTGTACATACATTCAAATAGGCACTTATAACAATTCTTTTTTGTTTGTCCACCATATTTATGTAATATTCCAATTCCGGATATATATTTTCTAGTTTATTAAACAAATTTGCAAACTCGTTGTCGCACATATTTAAGCTTTTTTATTTTTAATAATATACAGAATAAACGATTGTAATGGCTTTTGATTTTCCTTTGCGACAGACTAGTTAAGAATGATCCAAAGAGTATAATAATGATTGGCTTAGAAAGTTATCCATAGATACACATTTAAGAATTTCATTATGAATTTTTTCTCTTAAATTAGAAAATATTTGTACTAATTTCGATTAATTATTTTTTGTTCATCTTTTTTTTCCATTTTTTTTTTTTTTTATTTTTATTTTTTTACTTGAATTTGTAAATCTTTGAAAATGTCAGATTTCTGAAATTAGATATAGAATCCCCTAATATCTGCCGAGTCTATTCATAGAACATTCTAGAAGGATCAATATTTTCCAACATTAAACTCATGGAGAGTTGAGAAACTGATCGGAATCATTATATAATTGATAAAATATTAAAAAAATATTTAAAATATTAATTCTTAGTATATAACCTAAGAAAAATGAACCTATCTAAATTCTACTCTAAAATTTTGATTTAATTTGCCAAGATATTCAAATTTCTCTTCATAAAATATTATATTCTCCCATTTTTTTGTAAATATTTTTTGGAGTTTTTTTGTGAATCTATCTTTTTATTTGTTATTATTGTCCAACATTTATTTGCAAGTGAGTGAATAATGTATATAATAGTATATATATATCTTTGACATGTGAAAGGGCGTTCATTAAATTTACTATAATTTACTAGTATATCTATATCTTTGACATGCGAAAGGACGTTCATTAAATATACTATAATTTACTAGTATATCTATATCTTTTGGAAGAGAAAGAAAATTAAAAAAAAAATCCAAGATTTTTCTAATTATAATCTTAGATAAATTTTTAGACAGCGATTAATATTGATTATTTTAAAAGAGAAATAATTTAATTTTTAAGACAAATTCTAAGATTTTAGTAGAAATATTATTAAATTGCGATATCAGAGGGGATTCATGCCCGGAAAGCATGTTAGTTCTCAGGTTCGACTCATGGGGGATGAATCCCTTCTGATATCGCAATTTAATAATATTTCTACTAAAATCTTAGAATTTGTCCTAAAAATTAAATTCTTTCTCTTTTAAAATAGATTTGTTTTTTTGAACCCGCGCTGGTTTTTTGAAAAACATTCCAACTATTTTCAAAATGAAGATGCTCATATCTTTAGTTTTATATTGATTATTTTATTTCAAAATATTCTCTTTATCTATTACATATTTTAGAGTTATTTTAAAGTTGTATATTTATATTTTCGTTTTCCACTAAGCCTCTTTTTATTTAGTTTTTCTTTCTTTCTTAGGCAAAAGTTTCACTCTGACGATTACTGTCAGTTCTTCACCTCCTCAAATGGCGACCTACAACAAAGCAATCAAAGTTACGGTAGACGGACCAAGGGAGCCCCGATCAAAAACAAGTGAGTATATCTCTTATTACTCTATTATCTTTTCTCTAATCGTTATTTGCAAAAGCTTTTGTAAGGCGCTATTTTAATAGATAGGAATAAACTAATCTTTTTTACTTTACCATACAGAGTATGGTCAAATAATGTAATCGTGCATGAAAAAAAGTGATTTTTTTTGCTTTCCTTTCGAAATATCTCAAAACGGCTGAAACTATTTTGTTAAAAAAATTGAGCGTTTTGGTCTACAAAAAAGCCCTAATGAGTGAACATCGAAAAAATTATATTTTACAAAATATCAACTATTTTAATATGAAAGATATTAATTTGCCGATGGTAATAGATTCAAATTTACTAGAAAATCATAGATCAAAGATGGTGTCATCTATTAAATCCGATGGAGTGGAATATTTTTAATTATATGTCAGAGGGGTTGTTTTTCACCCCCTCGGGTTCGATTCCCGAGTGGGGTGAAAAACAACCCCTCTGACATATAATTAAAAATATTCCACTCCATCGGATTTAATAGATGACACCATCTTTGATCTATGATTTTCTAGTAAATTTGAATCTATTACCATCGGCAAATTAATATCTTTCATATTAAATTAGGAAAAGTCATTCCATTGCCCTTCGAATTTTGAATTTCTTCAAAATTCGAAACACTCAACCACCTTTATTTAAATTATATGGCATGGCTATATGTTTAAATTTAGAATCACTATATCGCGAAATTTTACAAATTAAGATAACAATCTTTGAGTAAAATATTTTACGCGTTTGCATATGTCAGAGAGGTTCGTATCCCGCAGGTGAGCCGGGTGGCCCGGATTGCTGTTACTGGCACTCGGGTTCGATTCCCGAGGGGGTGAAAAACAACCCCTCTGACATATAATTAAAAATATTCCACTCCATCGGATTTAATAGATGACACCATCTTTGATCTATGATTTTCTAGTAAATTTGAATCTATTACCATCGGCAAATTAATATCTTTCATATTAAATTAGGAAAAGTCATTCCATTGCCCTTCGAATTTTGAATTTCTTCAAAATTCGAAACACTCAACCACCTTTATTTAAATTATATGGCATGGCTATATGTTTAAATTTAGAATCACTATATCGCGAAATTTTACAAATTAAGATAACAATCTTTGAGTAAAATATTTTACGCTTTTGCATATGTCAGAGAGGTTCGTATCCCGCAGGTGAGCCAGGTGGCCCGGATTGCTGTTACTGGCACTCGGGTTCGATTCCCGAGGGGGTGAAAAACAACCCCTCTGACATATAATTAAAAATATTCCACTCCATCGGATTTAATAGATGACACCATCTTTGATCTATGATTTTCTATCAACTATTTTACTAAAATATATGTTAGTCTATTAGCTTATTAAATTTAGTTCGTTAACAAATTTTGAGTACGCACTAGCTCAAAAACTAGTTTGAATATCACATGTAGTTTTGGTGCAGTTGAGATTAGGAGCTTATTATACTTTGGTTGAAATCAAATAAATCAAGGCGGGGGGGGGGGGGGTGATTAAAAAATAAAATTATCAAATTATCAAACTAAAAAAAAAAAAAAAAAAATAGAGAAAAACGAATTATTATTTTTTTCGGGCCCAAACTTGGGGGGGGGGGGGGGGGGTATTTAAATAAAATAGAACTAATCAATATAAGTCCTAGACTTTCTGATCGATTTGTACGAAATTTCGCATATGCACCCTTTACGACTTTATGAAAATGACTCACAATGTGAAAAGGATAGTGAGCATAAATAATAAAATGTTCAAACTAAAATCGAAGAAAGCTGATATTTCTAATAGAATGGTCTCCATAATTTAAACGAGATATTATCAATTGCTAATGGGCCCAAAATTAAAGGGGGGGGGATTATAAATTATTTTAATAAATATAAAGAGAGGGGCCAGGTGTATGTTAAAGTCACGTGGATGGCCACATCAGCTTAGCTTATTTTTTATCAAAAGAGTCTTGTTAATAGAATTAGTGTGTGCTGGGTATATAGCGTGGTTTTAGTTGACAGTCTCTATTTAGCTAACCTTAGGGTGGGCGGAAACATTTGCGAAGGATAAATTATACCTTATCTGCAGATTAATTGATAAACTATTGCTTTTACATAGAAACACAAAAATCTATAAATAAATATTGTAGCGTTTCGCAAACTTTTTCGTCCCCGGGCCAGTATTTTATGTAAAATTTTTATTGGGCCCTCTCTTATGTAAAAAACATATTATTTAATGCACTAATTTTAATTTTTGCTAAATGGGTTTTTTTATATTAGACTTTATTAAAGTCAACGAATTGTACATTTTACTGCTACGTGTGCAATGAGTGAATTTTCATAAAATTATGCCAAAAAAAGTTGTTTTTTTTTTTAATTTTTTTCTGAGGAGCGTCATTTTTTTTTCAACGGACCGGTACTGGGCCGCGAACCACAGTTTGCGAAACGCTATTGAATCTTATTTATTTTTTCCATAAAATTATCGCGTTGTCAAATAAAGCTTAAAATTGGGGATCCAAATATTCATTTACTTATTTCCACTGTTTATAAGAGACTAGCTGACGACCGGTCCTTCGGTCCGGCGTCACCTAGCCCCTGGCGGGGAGCGTCCCGTTCATTCCAATTTAATAATTGAAATTTAAAATGATACTGTAAGTATTGAAAGAATGTGCTGAATGAAATTTATTCAACAATAAGGAACAATAAGGAAAGATTTATTTAACACATTGGCTAAGCACGATCACTGTCTGACCAATCAGGATCGTTCTAATAATTTAACGCTTTGGCATTGGCTATGCACTGGCTAATCAGATCGTTTGGATCATACAAACATATATACATACATACTTTTCCATTTTATATATATATATATATATATATATACATAGATTAAAATAATTCTCTTTACTTAGATATGATAAATGAGCGATATTGGCTATTGTACAGGCAATAGCCTGTTCCATATCTATTCGAATGAATTCTTTCGAGCTTGAGAACAGGAACTCTTGAACAGTCTGCTTTAATGTTGTTACTTATAATTTTAATGTGGTAAGCTAATTAGTTTTTGACAGGTAATTTTTCTCAAAAGGAATTTTTTTAAATAACTATAAGCACCCAAAAATAAAATTTTTATGAAAATATATAGGTACTTTAACTTGTTTTCTCTTTATGAATTTAAACAACATAAAAAGGCATTGAGGTCGAAATGTCTAAGTTCAAACCATTTGCTGAAAGTATTAAAATAAAATTAAAAACAAAATAAAGAATAAAATAAAAAATAACAATTATTTTTAAGGTATAATTTATTAAATTATTAATTTTCTTCTATCTTGGCGGGGTATGTAAAGCCATGTTATAACCAGGTGTAAAGTTCAATTTTGAAGATGAAGAATTTATTAATGTTGGAATAAAGTCAACTTTATCTAGTATTGTTGTTTATTATTTGACAAAAAAGAGACGTTTCAGCGGTCATTCACCACCATCATCAGCAGAGAGCGGATTTAGGTACGTCCAGTAAAAAACTGAGTTTCGTGTAGAATCAAAAAAATGAAAACTTATCAATGAAAAAACTTAAAAAATTTATTAATCCGAAAATTTGTAGAAATTTACAATAATTAGCATTTCTATATTTATAACGAGTAAATTATGACGACGTACATCCAAAATATGTTTATAAGTAGAAAATGAACTTTCTACATCATTCCAATTTATTGAATAGAATAGCCCAGCTTGAAGCCAAGTCCTTCATCTTGTAATAACTATTCTAGAAGAAGCTTTCAAAAAAAATTTCCATTTTATTAATAATTTTGTTTACTAAAGGAAAATTTTCTCCAATCTTCTCAGCAACTCGATTGATTCCATGTGCCAGACATGAAATATGTAGCATATTTTTATAAAAAATTTTAAAATCCTTGCTGATTTTACCATGTATATTGCCAATTAAGGTAACGAGAGCAGTAGTTGACCGTGGTGCACAAGTAGTTGACCATTTTGACATAAAACTTTAAAATAATAAGGATCCTGTGGAAGGATTTCCTTGAAAAATACACACTAGACAGCAGGACGTGTCTATAGATTTTTTTTTCAAGGGACTTCTTCCATCTGGATCCTTATTAATAAGAGTTTTCTGTCGAAATGGTCAACTACTGGTGCATGGTCAACTATTGCTGCCGTTACCTTAATTAAACTTTTTCTTCGAAATTGTTGAAATTATAAAATCTTTTTAAACTATCAGTGACGAATTGCACAATGGTTTCATAATTTATTTTTTTCAGTGATTTATATGAAATTAAAAAAGATTTTCTTTCCTTTTCGGGATGTATTACTAGATTGGCAACAAAACAACCCCGCGCATCCATCGTTTCATCAACCGAAATATATACACAATTAGATCCGATTTCATTTCGAATATTTTGCATTATTTCTTCAAAAATCACAGTCAAATAATTTTTCCTTAATGTACTTTCATCAGAAAACACTCGAGATGTATGAGATTTTGTGCAATAAAAAAGCAATTTCGTGCAATATCATCCAAAAATGCAATTTCATGCATCTGAGACTTATGGTTGCGAAACGCAGTGGGGTACATACATACATACATACGTACGCACTGACCAATGGATTTTTGGCCCCTTTTTGGCCTCTGGGGACTAAAATTTCCGCTTTAATGTCCTAACCCGATTTTTAACTATTAAGGCATCTATTCCTTCCACCTAGAAGTTAAAAATGAAATTAACTTTTTTCATCTCTGAGATACAAGCTCTCAATGAGTTAGGACCCAGCCAGACCATCGCAATACTTCCCCATTATATTCTATGAATATAAATGTGTAAGTAAAAATGAATCAATCTTCCATCACATACAATTAAATTAAGAATGATTAAAAAATCGTAGCAATGTTTTATTGTTTCTCATACATTGTATTCAATATCTAAGTATTATTATATGAAATGTTTATATTTATTAAATTCTGTCTACATTGTATACTGATGATGGTGGTGAATGACCGCGGAAACGTCTCTTTTTTGTCAAATAATAAACAACAATACAAGATAAAGTTTACTTTATTTTAACATTAATAAATTCTTTATCTTCAACATTGAATTTAACACCGGGTTCTCACGTGGCTTTACATACACCAAGATAGAAGAAAATTTATTATTACAAGCCATCAGTCCCTTTTTGTGATATTATTAAATTATATTGCCATTTTTGGGAATTCCTTGTTGTTTGCACACTCAATTATAGGTGCAAGTTTTTTAATGTTTTTTAAATATCATTATAACTGAATTAATTTAAATAGATTCAATATGCTATAGGAAATATTTAATATTATTTTCAATTTATTTATTTAATTTTCTATCCAACGATTTATTATTAATAATTCTTAAATAATTATCATAATTGAAGAATTTTTAAAAATTGTATATATGAATTTATCTCAGTTTATTTAGTCCCAACTAATTTTATAGGTGTAAAACAATGAAGAATTTAATAAAATAATCATCAAAAAGTAGTGAAGATTATTACGTTTTTATTTAATTACTTGTTTTTCATATATATTATTGAAAATGATAATAAAATTAAATTCATAAATATAGAAATTCTCTAGAAACGTTTCCAGGTTTTAAATGAACGTTTTAAGATGGATTTTTTATAAAAGATTTTTTTATTATAATTTCGATTATTTGCTCATAAGAAATGGATATTTACGTTAATTCATCATCAGAACATGACTAAATTAATATGAGACCATCCCTTAAGGTACCCTCTTTCGAATATAAAAAGAATCATCGAAATCGGTTCATAAACAAAGAAGTTGTGCTTAAACAAAAAAGGTCCAATACCAATGAAAAAAAACGGGATCAATCGGAAACTAGACTGAACCCAATGCAAAAAAAATAATCAAAATCGGTGTCGAATTGAGAACCTCCTCCTTTTTTGAAGTCGGTTAAAAAATAGAAATTACTAATCCTATAACAGAGAGCCAGTTTAACATATGAGTGCTGTAGGATGCAAGAGATGTTCGATGCTCTCTCCCTCTGTATCTGTATCTGTATCTGTAGGGAATCGGTTGGCTTGGAATGATGAAAGCTCGCCGCTCTTGGCCAGATGTCATCGCTGCTCGTTTCTCTGTTTCTTAAGGCTTAAGGAGTTGGCTCTCCATAATGAAAAGAGCCTGCTCTCCCTAATGTTAATTAAGCCGGCTCTGCATTGCATTGCCGGCGGCTTCTCTTATGTTCATGTTCATGTTGTTTTCAGTCTTTAATATGAGGCTTCGGAAGAACTTCTCAGTTTACTCTATTTTGTTTATTTTCATTTGTTTCTGGCCGGGACGATTCAAAGAGCTTTCGAGGTTCTTCGCCGGCTGTTCTGACTTTTGATGACTGTCGAATTTTTTTATTTTTTTTATGTTCCCTTTTAATAAACCCTTTGAACAGCAAAGAGATCGAACAACTTGTCTCATCCTTTTCCTCCCGCCCCTTCAGATTCTCCCCATAGAAAAAGTCACATAATGGAACACTTTTTTCTCCGATCAGAAAAAAATTAATAACTAAGTTTCAGATCGCATCAACAGAAACAAAAAATAATATTATTTTCATTTGATAAATTTAATATCAAGAAAAAACATTTCGAAATGATATATTTCAAAATATAAACATCTGGCGCGACTTAAATACACCACGTGACTTTAACGAACATAAGTAAAATTATATTTTAAAAAAACTAAAAAACACGCTTCTAAAAAGTATAAAATAATGTAATGATCAAAAAGTCTGGGGCGCAGAAACATGTACTTTTAATTAATGCCCCACGCTTTTTTTATTATTACATTATTTTGTACTTTTTAGAATCGTGTTTTTTAGTTTTTTTAAAATATAATTTATTTTTTTAATTTTTAGATTTAATTATTTTTATAGAGAAAAGTTTCCGGAATTTAACAGAATTTAGTGTTTTTATTTTTATTATTTTTATATAAGGTGTACAAGTAAATTTCCGCCGTTTGACAAAGCTGGTCCCACCAGTAAGTTATGATTAAAATTGTCAGAATTAAAACTTAATTATCGTAAGGTTGTAGGTATATTTATTAACAAAATAGCTTAGTGAATTTTCATCAGTATATTATATTTTTTTGTGTGCGAAAATGTCGAGTTTTGAGCCGAATAGGCGTCATTTGCGGGAGCTTTTGATTTACTTCTTCAAATTTGAAAAAATCTGCAGCTGAGGCGCATCGATTGCTTGGAGAAGCATATGGTGAGTCTGCTTTAAGTGAGAGAGGTCGACGTGAGTGGTTTCAAAAGTTTAAGAAGGGTGAATTCGACATCGAAGATAAAGAACGTCCCGGAAGACCGAAGGTGTACGAAGACGCGGAATTGAAAGCATTATCAGACTAAGATTCGTGCCAAACGCTAGAAGAACTTGCACATACATTAGGCGTGACTCAAAAAGCAATTTCACATGTGTTGAAATCATTGGGAATGATTAAAAACAAGGAAATTGGGTTCCATATGAACTGACGCCGAGAAACGTTGAATGCCGATTTTTCACAAAACCGGCCGTGGAAACACTCAATTGGGAAGTTTTATTCCACCCGCTATATTCACCAGACATTACTCCTTCTGATGTCCACTTGTTTCGATGGATGGCGCATGGCCTGTCTGAGCAGCACTTCACATTATATGAAGATAACAAAAATTGTGTCGATTCGTGGATAACCTCAAAAGATGAATCATTAGTGTTTTTAATTATAAATATTCTATTTTTGTTATTTATCATTATTTCAAATACTCGATTGAATGTCGGTAAATTCGTTTTGTTGTAATATTAAACTGGCAACTTGACTAAGGAATTGCATCAAACAGAAGACAAATTTTGGTGCATATCGGCCCAAAATTAAGAGAGGAAGGGGGGTGTAGGGTCAAAAAAATGAAAATCTTGCCCCTTGTACCAAACTCAACCAAATGTTGTATACATAATCAGTTGGGCCCCAGAAGACTAAAAATGAAAAACTAACCGCCTAAAATGGGGGGAGGGGTCAAAAAATGAAAACCTTGGCCCTTGTACCAAAGTCACCCAAATTTTTTATAAGTAATCAGTAGTCTAAAAATGTAAAACTAACCCCGCTACATGATTATAAATAATTTTATTAAATACTAGCTGCAAGGCTCGCCTTCGGCGGCCCTCTTGCTAGCCAGGGGCACGCCCCCTGGGCCCCCAACCCACGAAACCCACCCTCATAGCCCACTCCCACCCACCACCCCCCGAACCCCACCCAGCACCTCCCGCCCCCACCACATCACCCCGCACCCCAGCCCCCGCACCACCTCACTACGCCTCTGGACCCTCGCCTGAACCCCCCACTCCACACTGCACCACCCCACCCTCGTGCCCTCCACCTCGCCCCACCACCACCACCCCGCACCACCCCACTACGCCTCTGGACCCTCACCTGAGCCCCCAATTACGCCTCTGGACCATCACCTAACCCCTCCGCACCCAGTTTTTTTCATTTCTAGCCTTCTAGTGACCCACAGATTATGTATACAAAATTTGGTTATGTTGGCTCTAAGGGTAAGAATTTTCATTTTTTGATTTCCCCCCCCATTTTGGGTGTATAGTTTTTTCATTTCTAGCCTTCCAGTGACCCACAGATTATGTATACAAAATTTGGTTAAGTTGGCTCTAAGGGTAAGAATTTTCATTTTTTGATTCCCCCCGTTTTGGGTTGTTAGTTTTTCCATCTCTAGCTCTCTAGAGGCCCCGAGATTATGTATACAAAATTTGGTTGAGTTTACTCCAAGGGCAAGAATTTACATTTTTTTCACCCCCCCCCCCCATTTTTGGCTGGGTTTTTGGGAAATTTTTTTAAACAAAAGTTGTCAGAAATCACATCCCCTACAACTTTGTTTATCATAAAATTTGCCGTAGGGTTAATAGTTTAGGAGTTATTTGATAATTTTTATTCGTGCGCTCCCCCTCCCCAAACCCCTTCTGGGGTCAAAATATCAAAACGTTATATAGCTAAAAACGTAAGTTAGAAGACATTTGATGCAAATATGAAATTTCATAACAATCCCTTCAGCCGTTTTTACTTGAATCGTGAGCAACTTTTCGCGGAATCCACGGAAACATACAGACAGACAGATATACAGACAGGAATTTTGTTGAGGGTGTTTTCGTTCATAACTTTGCTTGAAATGTGTGCAACCAAAATTTGGCGTGATTTGGAGCAATATAAAGACAAAACCTTAATTTTATATATAATATATAGATTAAATACAAGAGAGGGGCCAGGCTGTATGGTAAAGTCAAGTGGATGGCCACATTTCCCTTTAAAATTATTGAAATTTTCTGTTTTTAACTATCAATTTGATATATTTATTATTTGTTACAAAATATATTTAAAAAAAAATAAAAAACATGTTTCTAAAAAGTACAAAATAATGTAATATTTAATCAAAAATCGTGGGACGCAGAAATATGTACTTTTAATTAATTTCGACAAAGTGCCCCACGCTTTTTGATTAAGTATTATATTATTTTGTCCTTTTTAGATGGATATTTCTTACTTTTTAACTTTTTAGTCTAAATTATTTTTATATAGAAAGTTTGCCGAATTTAACAGAATGAAATGTATTTATTTTTAATATTTTTATATAATTTCATTTAAATTGAGTTAGGTAAATAAAGTCTTTTTACAGAGAAATGTTTGGGGAATTTAACAGAACAAAAGATAATATAAAGTATTAAAAAAAATAATCTGCCTTGAGTGAGATTCGAAACCATGAGTTGAATTTAAGTAAGTTGAAAAAGTCGTTAATCATAGGCCGGGGGCACTGGCGAGTCCCTGTAATCCACCGTCCTGGAGGCCGGAATAAAGGATCCTAGAATGATTAATCTGACCCCTGCGATTGAACTAGCCATAGGTAGGGAACCGCACATTGTCGATCTCCAGATTATGGGAAGCTCTAGCAAAGAGTGTACATTGGGAGATAGCGATCGCGGTCGACTTAGGTGAATTCAAGAGCAGAAAATCTTCTCTAGTGAGACTTTATTCTTTTGATTCCCCCTCCTAATTAATTAATTTATTAATTTTCTAAATTAATTGATTACAATTTTTATTATTATTAATATTTTTTAATTTAAAAGAATTATCCTGCCGAGAATAGCAAAGTTACTTTTTAAGTTTAAATGAATGAGGTTATCCACTGCTTGTGGCAAATAAACAATATATAATTTATTTGTTAGAGATTATAATTTCGAAAGTTAAAGTTCATCATTAGTGTTTTTAATTATAAATATTCTATTTTTGTTATTTATCATTATTTCAAATACTCGATTGAATGTCGGTAAATTCGTTTTGTTGTAATATTAAACTGGTAACTTGACTAACGAATTGCATCAAGCAGAAGACAAACTCATTGATTTCTTCTTATCAATCTACAATGTTGCCACTCTCTAAATCTTTTCATAAAAATAATCATTACATTTACTTTTGAAATTCTAAATTTGTAGAGATATGGGCAATGTTTAAAAAAATTAATCCTCGTACAACGTTTCGTTATTCAATTAAAACTTCCTCAGCAACTTAGATTTTGTATGTTTTTAGGCCATTGATATTATTTAATAAATTAAAATTCGTTATTTCTAAGAGGACCTCCATATTCCAAATACAACCAATAATATTCTTTTCCTCCCTTCAAAACCTTCTTTGTCTTTAAATGTGAAAAAAAATTTTATTGTCTACATCCCTATCAATTTAGAATTAAAAAATAATAATCGACACGAATCTTCCTAAATTATATTTTTCCACCTTTAAAGCCCGTCTTCGGTGGGCATCTTGTTAGCCAGGGCTGCGCCCTGGTATATTAAAATAATTTATAATCATTCGCCGCCCCTAAAAAACTAAAAAATTAAGACCATATGTTTTTATCTATGTTTATTATCTTTTATAATCACGTAGTTTTAGTTTTTTAGTTATAACTCGAGTTCTAATTGAACTAATTAACAAGAGGTAATTTGAAAATCAAAGAGAAAATTGTACTCTCACACTACTATATCCTCTTTATGAATGGATCGTTTCCAAGTCATTGATCTAAGATCCCTTCCACTAAAAATAATCGCCCAAATATGTTTTTTTCTTTTTATCAAAACTACGGGGTAAATAATTTCAATTTTTTTTTTAAGTTACTCCGAATATATTACTCTAACCAATATTAGTTTTTCGACAAGATGGTGAAAGTCTTTCAATGAAAAAGATAAAATAATGATCATTTTCCCACCCTTTCCCAATCTACCATTTGTAAAAATTTCATTTTTAATTGCAATTATTTCATGTTTGGTGTGGTAAATCGTCTTCAAATTTTAACAGTGTGTTTATTATGCTTTTAATGATTTATATTCCAAGTTTCGAAGACTTCTTGAATTTTTGCATTTGTGAAAGATCTACCTTAAATCAATTGAAGAACGTTGTGTATTCCTATAGTTATGATTTATCGCACTGCTATGCTTGTTACTCGCTCAGATCTCAAATATTTAATCAGCGACGCCGAAATCCCCGAACGTTGCTTATCCCGAACTTGGCCCCCTTTTCACTTGTATGTTTTTCGTGGGATAACCTTCAATCCTTCAAGACACAAGTGCCACCTCCACCCATTTGCTTGATCAATTTCTCCATCTCATCCTCTAAGGCAGTGTTTCCCAAACTTTTTTAGGCCATGCCCCACTTTAACATTTCTAAAATCATCATGTCCCCCTTATATAATAATTTTAGTTAAAAAATTTATTTTTGTTCTATTTACTAATATGAATGATAATTTTGAAAGCAATTTCTTACAACTGTTGTCAAAACAAAGAAACGAACTTTTAATAAATAAAAATAATATATTTTTAAAACTTAATTTAATGTGATTTGAGGACTTGATGCTTTTTACACAGCGATTTTATATCTGGCTCAAGCTTAGTTAGCTTAAGTCTCAAATCTCCACGTTGTGCTTATATCCAGACGATTTCTTTTTTTAATCAACAAATCACAGCACTAAAGCCACATTCAGCTAGATATGAAGATGGAAACGGTAATAAGAGTTTTCTTGCACATTTTGTGGTATTGGAGTATTTAGCCTCTGTTTCATCGCAAAGCCATGCCATCGCACCTTAAATATTAAATATAGTTATTACAGATTATGTCACTTTGCAACTCCGCGAGTTCTTCTTGATATTGCAGATTGGATATATCAGCAAAATCCACCAAAACTGGTTGCACCATCCATGTCGGAAAATTCATTTCTTCTAAATCAGCAAATCTCTCTTTAAAATCCGTAATTAAAATTTTTAAATGATTAACAATTTCAAGTATTGCAGAGTCAGAAACATTACACTTGTTGAGCCAATGAAACTGTTCAAAATTTCTGTTACTTACGTGTTTCTGACTTAATTCTAGATTCTTAACAAAACCAAATATTTTTGCTTTGGCATCGACCAGTGTTTTGCTTGGTCCTTGCAGTTGCTTGTTCAATATATTTAGCTTCTCAAAAATATCGGCTAAGTAACCCACATATGCTTTGCCATTTGTTGTCAATAAGAACTTCATTTCAGGCTTATCAATTAAAAATTTGGCAAGCGAATCAAACAACTCAATAAATCGTTTCAAACAATTCCCTTTTGATAGCCACCTTACTTCAGTGTGTAGTAACAATCGTACATGGTCTTCATTTTGCTCCTCACAAAATAGCTTAAATAAGCGCTCGGTTTTAGCCCTGGCTTTTATCGAGTTAATGCATTTGATAACTGCATTTAGTGTTTCATGGAGGATAGGAGACATGTTTTTAGCCACCAAGTTTTCTTTATGAATAACGCAGTGAATAAGGGTCATTTCTGGATTATCAGCTTTCATCAATTGTAAACAACCATTTTTCTTGCCCATCATATTGGGCCATCAATCTGCTCACCTCTCCCTCCCCTATCTTAGTTATTGGACCGCTTCCAGGAAGCAGCACTCAAAGAATATTGACCCGGGGATTTAAAAATATAATTAGATTCCGTCTAATCGGTTTTTAATTAAAAGTGCAGTAGATCAATAATAATGTAATTATTAATATTATAATAATATAATAAATATTATTAATATTATTTACAATATTTTTATTAAATCAAACCACGTAATAGAACCGAATATGTGCAAACGAATCAGGTTCGGTTAATATATATTCAGTTCAAAAATTCATGTCAATTCTCAAATTGCCCCCTCCAACCAGCAAATTGCCCCCCTGTGGGGCGTACGCCCCACTTTGGGAAACACTGCTCTAAGGGTTTTGTTAGGATTTTTTTGAAATTTAGAGAGATTATTATTTAAATACTTCTGCATCGATTGGTGGCAAAATGAAATTTATGAACAATATAGTTCCGGAGATATTAAATTCCAAAAATAGAGATTTTAACTCTTATACATTGCACTTTACGGCATATCGGAAAGTTTACATACATATTTAATTATAATTAAGAAACTCTTCTTACTATTGTTATAAAAAACTAAACCAACATTAAACAATAACTAATTTATTTTTTAAGAAAATTTTAATTCATAGTTACAACACAGTTTCTGAGATAATAATGAATAAATAAAGAAAAATTTACACTAAAAATAAGCTGGCAATGACGAATTTATTTAACCTAAAAGTGGGTTAACTTTAGTACTTTTTGACGTTTTTTCGCTTCAGCCATTGTCGCAATAGCTTTCAATCGCTAATTAAGAACTTTTTGTTTTATAAATCTCCCTTTATAATGTACTTTATCTTACATGATGAAATATATACAAACTCGGACATAATTTAAAAGATTTTTTATTTTTTAATTTTATTTCCACTTTGTTGAAACCACTATAATTCGTTAAATAATTCCTGTGTCGGACATAGTTGCCAGATTTGTCAAACGAGCACGGAATTGGCTAGTATTGGTACATAAACAGCAAAAAGTGTTATGCTTATGAATTATGAATCCTTATTGTCTGTTCTATATACTCTAGCATTAACTTTTTGCTAGTATTGTCGCGAAACAAATACCTTAATGCAAAGTTCTTTCGAGATCCTTAGGGTCTGCATATTCCTGGTGCGCTCCTTCTTGAATACGATCGAATTAAATAAAAAAATTCACCTCTTCTTTTACCTTCATAATGTTTCAGATGACTAATGGATAATTCAATCTTTCCACTCTTTAGAAATGCATTAATAGCTTATTATAACAGTAAAGAGGCCTGCAAATAACTCCGGATCGTGTGGAGCAGCCATTACTAAGGTCGATCTTAATCACTTTTATAGCTTTTTTTAGTATCGTTTGCGTGCGAAAGGCGGAGTTCTCATTGAGTCCTGCCTTCTAACTTGAACTGCTCGTTTATTAGGTTTTGCCATTTGTTTGTTTTTTTAATTGGAAAAGGGATTCATTCTAAACAACAATCATCTTAATCACCCCATTCATTGCCAAAATGATTTACTAATCAAAGCTAATTACTATTTGATTGTTGATCTCAAACTAATACTCATGTTCTTAATTTATGAAAAGCAAATATAGAGAGACTTTTTCAAGAGAATAATTATTGAAAATATCGAAGATAATATAGTCGCGCGAAACCCGAGCCGAGCACTCTTTGTAAAAATCAAAGATCAAAGAGCACTATCCTGATTTTTGTGGAAAATATCATAAATTATAAAAACTCGCATACCGAGGGATACGTAATTTTATCCATTTGACATACAAACTAATTATTTTATACGCTTAAGAACAGTATCGAGCCTTGAAAATTTTTCACTTTTTCCTTCAATTTTAAAATAAAGCTATTACTATATTCACAAAGAGAAACAAAGAGGTTGTCCTCTGCTTGATGCAAATAAACATACACACATATATATATCGAGATGATATATCTGTATATATATTATTTATTTGTTTGAGACTATAGTTTCGAAGACTTGGTCTTCATCATCAGTCTTTCTTCAATTATAAATGTTTTTCATGGAGTCAATATCATATGGATATTGAAAACTTGGTGTTCCTTCGTCACTGCTGGTCGGTTAGGGGTTGCATTCAAAATATCAAAATATCAAAAAATCGTCTTAAAAAAAAAAAAAAAAATTCAGGTGTGTGCTTAAGACCACACGACAGAAGTATAACTTATATAGCATTTATAATTCTAATATTATAAAATTATTAAAATTTATATTTTTATAAAAAAATAAATTTTTTAATTAAACTTTTAATTATTTCTTTAGGGTTGTTAAATATATATTTATGTTAAATATAATATTATTATATTTAATGTTTTTTTTTTTTTAGTTTTTTTTATTCAGGATTTTGGACTAAGTATCTCTATTTTTCGATTTAGTCGTAATATATTTAAAAATAACATAACATAAATATATATTTAACAACCCCAAAAAAAATAATTAAAAGTTTAATTTAAAAATTTATTTTTTTATAAAAATATAAATTTTAATAGTTTTATTATTTTTTTGAAAAAGGAATAATTAATATATTTTCTGACAATGATTGAACTCTCACTAGACCACAGCTCAAGCGTGACCCGTGACGTGAGTCGTGACGGCTTAATCCCATTTCCTGCCCAGGAAAATAAAAGGTACATGAGGTCCAAAATTCAAATATTAGATATTAATTTGAGCTTAGAGCTAATGCTGCAGCGCCATTTGTGGCTTGAATTGGTACCAACAGTGACGCTTGATGGGTTACGGCTCAATCCCATTTACTGCCAAGTAAAATGAAAAGTGTGCAAGACGCGGCAAAGGAAGTTATCACTTCAAAAATGTTTTAATCTCATAAACGCTTTCTACATTTTTTTAAAAATCACTGCCCAACAATCACAAGTTCTGCAATGTGTATTTTTTCACATATATTTCAATTGAAACACTATGTTGGGATTAATTTGAAAGGTGGAAATTTGTAGGATGACTATAATGAAGGTGAGATTGTAAGTGAAAATTCGTGTGGTGCACCCACCAGATTCTTTCCTTTATACCCATATTGAAATTTGGCGCATAAATTACCAATAAAATAAATGAAAAAAATTGTTTTCTGTATTTAAATAAATTAAATAAAAAAATATAAAAAAAAAAATGAATTGGAAGATCAAAAATGCAATTCCCCGCATTGAAAATTAAAACTTTTTGGTACCTTTTACTGAATTTAAAGAAAAAAAACAAGGAACAAACAAAAAATAGCCAACGAAAACAAAGGTATTATAAGACACTTAAAAAAAAAATTCCCATTCATCAAACTGTTTCACAAAAGGAAACCCGATCCCTGGCACGATCAAATTAGCCATCTCGGCATTCGGTTATTCGGTTTGAGTTGTTAATGAAAACTAGAGTAAAACCTTAATAAGGACCCTTCTTATTCAGCTGACATGATCTTGAAGCCTCAAGTGACAGTTGCCTATGACTATGATCAATCCTTTGGTTGTTCCCTCGAAGATTGTCATAAAATAGAAGGAAACTATCAAAATTGTAATTTTCTTTTTGAATTCATAAGTTTTATGATTGTAGGTAAATTAATTTTCTTAGTAAGTAACTTACACTTTGAATAGCTCTGCGGTAGAATAACGATTCTGCCCACACCTAAGACCCTATTACCTGTCGTGGATTAGTTCATATATATATATCAGCGCCAGGCGGTGACTTTTTCAAACAGGGATGCTGTCCAAAAAAAGTACCCTTCATGTTTTGAAATTTTATTTTAATCTTCGCTTTTTTTGCGAATTTCGTTGAATACGGCATCATTTTCGTTATTTTTCAAATTTAACATTAGATTTTTTTAAAATATATTTGTATATAACACACTTAGTTATTTCCGATTTTATATACCTATTGAGAGTTCTTAGAAATGGATTAGTCCAAAGATTCCCGAATTTATTTATTCCTTTTTTGTATTACTTATTACTATTTTAATAGTTCCTCAGCGAGAACACTTTTTATTAGACTAAAACTCGTCTGAACTTGTCTTTGACATGCTTGAACTGGAAGATATACCAGGCAGAGTCTTCAAACCTTCTATACGGGCCCTTTTCGGAAAAATCATTCATTTTAATTGCCCCTTGAAACTATGCAACAATTTTATTTCGAGAACCAATATGCTTTTCAAAACAAAAAATGTTTTTTATAAAAATATTTGAAATACCTAACAGATAATAGTTTGAAAATTTAAAGATCATCTTGAATTTTTGAAGTCGACATTTATGAAAAAACTCTAAGGGCCGGTTGTATGTCGCAAAGTAAATGCTTTTTACCACTAACCAAGGGTAGATGGTAAATGGAGGGACTGGGATGGCCAATCAGATGCCAGGCACTGAAAGTTCCTGTCATCTGATTGGCCTCCATTTACCATCTACCCTTGGTTAGTGGTAAAAAGCATTTACTTTGCGACATACCACCGGCCCTA
Organism: Forficula auricularia; assembly: GCA_024734495.1. NCBI lineage: Eukaryota > Metazoa > Arthropoda > Insecta > Dermaptera > Forficulidae > Forficula > Forficula auricularia. The sequence continues at coordinate 1,735,977 of JALMQS010000073.1, forward strand.
AATGTTTGATTTTTTTAAGATCCACAGTATCAATGGACTGCACGCTACTGATATATATTGGTATATCAGTGCAGGGCGGTGACTTTTCAAACAGGGGATGCTGTTAAAAAAAATCCCATCATTTTTTAAATTTTATTTTATTCTTCACTCCTTTTTTTGCAAATTTCATCGAATATGGTAATAATGTAAATAAATGGATCATAGAATTTTACGATATTTTTCAAATTTAACGTTAAATTTTTATGATACGGTATGAAAATACTCTTTGGGTTTTGAAATTTTAGGGATGTACCGCATTCTAAGCATCCATGGACCGCACGCCACTGATGTATATATATATATACTTAAGTAAAAAACAAAATAAATTATACTTGTTGGTTTTTTAAAATCCACATGTCTTTTAATTTTAATTGATTTTAGAAAATTAAATTTCTTTAATAAATCTATCCTATCTTTAAATATATTTAATTTTTATATTTTAAAACTAAGGACCGGTTATATGTCGCAAAGTAAATGCTTTTTACCACTAACAAAGGGTAGATGGTAAATGGAGGGACCGGGATGGCCAATCAGATGCCAGTCAATGTCAGCTAATCCCTCCATTTACCATCTACCCTGGTGTGTTAGGGGGTAAAAAGCATTTACCTTGCGACATGCCTAATCGGCCTAAGTGAAAGATCTCTGAGTACATACCAGTTGACTTTATAGGTAACTGCTTTAAATAAACCAGAAGAAAATTTTAAGAAATATAAGAAATTTAAAAAATTTTAAAATATAAAATACTAGGTAGGTGTCACAAAAAAATAAAAGACAAGATGTTTGTTTAGCATGACTCTATATATATTTCGGGATGTGACCCCATCTTTCCTCTGTGAACTCCTGAAGGTGGGTTCATACCCCGCAATATATATAGAGTCATGCTAAACAAGCATCTTGTCTTTTATTTTTTTTGAACACCTACCTAGTATTTTTATATTTTTAAATTTTAAATGTTTCTTAAATTTTTTTAAATTTTCTTTACTTTATTTAAAATAATTTTCACCAAGAACCCACACCATTCTCCAATCTCCCTTAACAAAACTGCTTTAACACTTGAACGTCTTTCGCATAGAGATTTTTATTTATTTTATTTATTTATTTATTATTTTTAACGGCTAAATGCCTAATATACATTAATATAATACAATAATTATCAAGTATAACAACATTAACAATAATAGACAAAGTAATATCATTAAATTAACATTATAATAATAATAGAGTTTATGTTAAATAACAATATAGTATTATAATATAAAAATAATATAAGATAATAGTAATATAATAAAATATAATAGTAGAATAGTTACTTATAGACTAGGGTCACCATTTTTAACAAAACTGCGACTTTATTAATATTCGATGAGAAATCCAAAGGGTTTTCTAGTTGTTTAGATAAACATCTACTTAATCTGAATATTGCATTAGCTTCAGAGTGCCGGCTTGATGGCACTTCTGGATAAAAAAGGTAGTCAATTTCTAAGTACATAATTTGAGTTATGGATAGGAAACAAGTTTTGAAGATCAGGACAATTCAACTGGCTGGTTAGTATTAATACTTTCTATCTATCTATCCTCTTAATTGACCTTTTACTTTAATCTTTCTCAGAAAAAAGAATATGGTATTTTCCCAAATAGAACAAATAATAAAAATAAAAAATTGTACTAGCAATTGCTGTGTCGAGTTTTGGTTCATTTCTCTCTTTCTATTGAGATGTAATGGATGCATGTGTAAATGGCAGTGCAAACTGTAACTGAACTGCATGTGCAGATGGGTCGATGCGTGGGCGTGAGCCCCTGGCAGCTGTCGCCCCAGGCTGTGGTGACGCCTGCATCCCTTCACAACACCCCCAATAACCCTCGAAAATGACGCACCACCACTTGGAGCCTAACTTGATTTACCACCCAAGATTCTCACGCCAGCCAGCACCAAGGGACTACTTACTTACTCGAACTCTCTCAAGGCGATGTCGACGATGCCGTCCTTTGACGCCCACCCTCTTCTCTTAGAAGGCAACACACTTACGACAACACCTAACAATATTGTCTTTGAAAAATTCTTAACGCCTTAACTGGTAACCTGTTGATATATACCTATCTAGGGCGATTTTTACTTTTTATTTTAAAATTTAGGTTATAAAAATGATTATTTTTAAGACTTCCCGTATAGCACAGGGCCAAGAATAAAACCCAAATGCAACTTTTTTGATTGGTTGAATTATAGTCTTTATATAGTTTTAATTTGGTTGAATTACAGTTTCTAAACGGTAGTTATGTCTCGTTTTTTATTATCATTAAATTATAGTCGCAAAGATTATAATGCAACCGTTTCAAAAAGGTTGTCGCCAATATTTTTGGCACCGATTTGCAACTGTCTATTATTAATTAAATATTTCTTTGATTTGATTAATATAATGAATAATTACACAATTCTTTAATAAAAAACAATAATCAACATTATATATATATTTTGAAACGGTTGTATTATAATCTTTGCGACTATAATTTAATGATAATACAACAGTTGCAAAAAAGGAAAAAGCGAGACATACCTACCGTTTAGAAACCATAATTCAATCTAATTAAAACTATATAAAGACTATAATTCAACCAATCAAAAAAGTTGCATTTGGGTTTTATTTTGGTCTATGTTACTATACGGGTTATTAATAATAATCATTTATCAATATGGAAATTATCGCAATATTCGATTTACCGCTATATTAACAAATGTTATAAGAAAAGTACATATTTTTAGGTAGATTTCGAAGAAAAAATTTCAACATATTTTTTCCGAACATGTCACCTCTCCAAACCCAAAAATTCATAACGTAGTTATGAATTTTTTAAACTTAAACCCCCCACCATTTCCACTCTCTTGGGGCTGAAGTCACCAAAAACTAATCAATTCTTGTTTACATCAAGACTAAATGTTGTGCCAAATTTTATTGAAATCGGTTGAACGTTGCGGCCTGCAGCGCACCCACAAAATTGCGATACATACCACCCCCCCACACATACCCATATATATCTCTTACTTTTGAATGGAGGGTGATTTTGGGGTCTAGGTGCCATGTTTGGAAAAATATGCTGAAATTTTCCGGAAGTCACACCATGAGAGTGAGCGCAAGAAATATATTTCTTCGAAATCTACCTAAAAATTCACACATAAAAAAAACTTATTATTTCCCATTACAAACTTTCAAATTAATACATTATGAACGGAAGTGATAATAATAATTAATACATATGTTTTCAATTTGTTTACAATATAATGAGGTTTTCTAAAATGACAAATGAAAAAAATAAAATTTTTAGAAATTTATTTTTTACTTTTTCATACAAGGTATGGTCAAGTATTGTAATCGTGCATGAAAAAATTGTATTTTCCTTCTTTTTTTCAAAATATCTAAAAAACGGCTGAAACTATTTTGTTTAAAAAATTAAGCGAAACCATCGCATTTCTCTACAAAAAAGCTCTAATAAGTGAACATTGAAAAAATTATATTTTTCAAGATAAGTCAAAATGTCTGTTAGTTAGTCTGTGCATTACCAAATTTTTGCGGACGAGTTAGCTCAAAAACTAGTGTGAATATCGAAACCAAATTTCACACGTGGTTTTGGTCCATTGATAAGAGCAGATGGGATTTTGGTGCATATCGACCCAAAACTAAGGGGGGTGGAGGGGAGGGGGGTTAAAAATTAAAAATCTAGGCCATTTGGAAAACTCAACCAAATTTTGTATACATAATCAGTGGGAGCCCAGAAGTCTAAAAATGCAAAAACTAACCCGCCTCCCCTACATGAATGTAAATAATTTTATTAAATATTGAATATAAGTGAGGGGCCAGGTTGTATGGTAAAGTCAAGTGGATGGCCACATCAGAACACGTCAGCTTATTTCATTTGTCATTTTAGGAAACCTCATTATATTTTTTTTTTTTTAATGCAATCGAATGCAAGAAGGGGTGCACCAGTAAAGGTGTAGCCCCTATGGATCTCGAAAGACCCTTGCATTACCGAAGAGAAGGAAAGTTGATTAAGTGAGACGTAGGTGTCTATGCACCCTGGTTTTGAAGGTTTGAAGATCATAGGTGCTGGGAAAGATAGAGGCTGGGAGAGAGTTCCAGTTCCTTGAAGTCATAAATATTGTTAACTAATTGAAAACATCTGTATTAATTATTATTATCATTTCCGTCCATAATGTATATTAATTTGAAAGTTTGTAATGGGAAATAAGTACAAGTTTTTATGTGTTACTTTTTAGGTAGATTTCGAAGAAATATATCTATTGCGCTCACTCTCATGGTGTGACTTCCGGAAAATTTCATCATAGTTTTTCCGATCATGGCACCTAGACCCCAAAACCACCCTCCATTCAAAAGTATATATATATATGTGTGGGGGTATCATCGCAATTTTGTGGGTGCGCTGCAGGCCGCAACGTTCAACCGATTGCAATAAAATTTGGCACAACATTTAGTCTTGATGTAAACAAGAACTGATTAGTTTTTAGTGAGTTCAGTCCCAATGGGGTGGAAATGGTAGGGGGTTGAAATCTTAAAAAATGCATAACAACGTTAATATGAATGATACCATTTTGCTTGCAAGTGGCTAATATTCTACTAATTAACCTATACAACTTATGTCTGAAAAGTTTTTGATAGGAGCAGTCTAAAGGGGGCTAGTCCCTTCGAAATTTACCTCTTCCTACGGACTGCCGCAGGGATTTTTTTATTTAGGACCCCATATAAAATTCGACCCACCCCAAAATAATCATTAGATAAAAATTTTAATACAATTTTTGATTTTCGAAAAAATGAATAAATTCTAAATAATAAGTTCTAATAAGTTCTAAATTTCAAGTTTTACCCTATTTCGCTTAAGAGCCACAATGCTTTGTCAGACAGACAGTCATTGTGGCGACACTAATATGGTAGTTTCCGGTACGGTCACTGTACGAAATTCTAAAAAAAAAGACTGAAGATAAAGGCTAAGCCTTCAAAACTATAGTCTCTAACATATAAATAAAATTATATATATATATGCGACCTTCTCCGAGAAAAGGGACCTAGTGTGTGAAAATGAAGTTTTGAGAAAAACGCATTTAAAGTTTCATAACGCATTATTACTTTGAACACACCTTCAGTTGGAAGATGCGATTTGGTATGGTTAGTTATGATTGGGTGCAGACTTTGGTGACGTCATGCCTATGTGGTGACGTATTTTTTGTAAAAATAACTATAAGAAAGGAAAAGAATAAAGTGACGCTTCAGTCTTGTGCCAACTGTATAACGAGTGTTATCAATATCTCAAAATTTGTTTCGCAATTTTGGTTCTTTTGTAATTTTGTTACTAAGTTGATGTTAATTTGAAGTAATTTTTATAATCTTATTCTACACCCTTTGAGGTATTCCAGAATCCACTCTTAAATTCCAAACCCGTTTTTTGACACACTAGGTCTCTTTTCTCGGAGAAGGTCACATATATATATTTATCGTCTGTAGAAGACATGTAGATATAGATTTTTGTGGGGGGGGGGGGTTTCAGTGTCTGAGCATCTGATTTGTTCAGCTATATTATTCCCCTCATGCCGGCCTAGGTAAAATAAAATTGAAATACTTTTCTAATATACATAATTCGAGATACCACTATTTAGTAATAAAATGTATTTCGAAAAAGAAAATGAAAAAGAAAAATTCAACTGAATTTTTCTTTAATATCAAAGAAAAATTCAGTTTTCTATTAAAATATTCATATTCTTAATGGGTGTCCTCTGCTGGATGAAAATAAACATATATCTACATATCAGGCACCTAGGTAAGAGGGGTTCAAGGGGTTCAACCGCCCCCCCCCCGCCCCGCCCCATACATGTAACAGTTGAATTTTCTTTTTCGAAATACATTTTATTACTAAATAGCGGTATCTGAATAATGTATATTAGAAAAGTATTTCAATTTTATTTTACCTAGGCCGGCATGAGGGGAATAATATAACTGAACAAATTAGATGCTCAGAAAAATCACCCCCCCCCCCCATAAAAATCTATATCTACATGTCTTCTACAGACGATAAATATATAAATAATTTTATTTATATGTTAGAGACTATAGTTTGGAAGCCAGTCGATACATAAAAAGAATACCGATATTTTAACATTTTTGCTTGCTTTAATTAAAATTTTAAATTTAAAAAAAAGTTCGCTATTTTTGTTATATAGATATCTATATTAAATAACAAAACAATATAAAAAAGAGGGAGATAAATACACAGGGATAATGAAAAGCGATAATTGAGAAGTATCGATCTGGAAGATTGTTTCTTTCCAAGGTCTACTTTCAGTAATAGAGGAAGAAGAACAGGGTGGTATTATTAAGAGAGCCAGATAACGGACTAACTGAGCTGGACGGACAATTATTCCCCTCAGTGTAATGGGCTTAAGTCTCCCTTGCAGACCATCTAGCAACTAGAAAGGCACGAGGATATTTGAATTGGAAAGAGGATGGATGAAAAGGGGCGTCGGACAGACAGCCGACACGATTGTTTGGAGAGTCCAATTTACAGAAAAGAGGAACTCTACGGGGCGCGACGGTACAAAGATAATTGGCAAAACTATTCGAGTAATATAGTATAAGCACATGGAAAAAGATAACTGGCTTGTCGGCTGAGTAACAACAACAAAATTTTAAATATCAACGCGATACTGACCCAATGAAAAATAATATTTTTAGTGAAAGCAAAGATTTAAGTATCTTTTTTAGGTGTCTTTTTTTGAAAAAAGAAGGAAATTATTTTAAAAATCAACCCAGATCTGAAATATTATTAAATGAATCCATCTCCAAGGACCAATCATAGATTTTTAGAGAAAATATTTTTACGTTGCATATCAGAGAGGTTCGTCCCCCTTAGGAATGGACCCCAAGCGCTAACTAAGCTTGCCGGGCCGCTAGCCAACACCTAAAAAAGATACTTAAATCTTTGCTTTCACTATAAAATTAAAGGGCCCCTCACTGAAAACTTTTTCAGTTTAGCCTGATTTTTTACTATTCCCTTTGAGTTGAAGGAGTGAAAAATCTTTAGCTATAATACTTATATATGTTGCATATCGGAGAGAGATTTGTCTTAAGGGTTTGGCTAGCGGCCCGGCAAGCTTAGTTAGTTAGTTAGTAGGTTTTCACATTAAAATATAAAAATAAAAGTTACTTTCTGTTGCTCCTGAAGATGGGTTAGCCACCCGAAATATATATATCGAGATTAAAGACTCTCCAAAAATAAATTCGTTTTATTTTTATATCTTAATGTGAAACCTACCAAGTATTTTTTATCCAATAATTTTAAAAAAATTTTCACCAGTTACTTTCTGTTGCTCCTGAAGATGGATTAGCCAACCCGAAATATATATATATCGAGATTAAAGACTCTCCAAAAATAAATTCGTTTTATTTTTATATCTTAATGTGAAACCTACCAAGTATTTTTTATCCAATAATATTTCCAACAACTTTTTGTATTTCCCTACTGTGTAATTTTAAATAAATTTATATTATTATTTATATTATTATATTATTTATTTATTCCGTCATCTTTAGCGAATTTATTTTCATTTTATTTTATTTTATTTTTATATTGATATTGTAGAAATAATCAATTATAAAAAAAATTAAGGAATATTTTGAAGAAATGAAGTGTCATCTGTCATTTATATATTATTTTTTAATGGTATATCACTGGCATCCATAATAAGTATTAATTAAATAAGGAATAGCACTGAATTGGACAATAAATAAAAAACAGAGTTATTATTAAATGGGCCAGACGTTTCGTCGCTTTATTTCGACTTTCTCAGTGGCCCATTTTATCACTCTTTGTCCACTATGCGACAGAAACATCTTTAACCTTGAAGGAGACAATAAAAGAGTGTGTCTTCTGCTGGAATTATAAATTTTATTTATAACGATTTATTTAATTAAAAAATGTATAATTCCAGCAGAAGACACACTCTTTTATTGTCTCCTTCGATATATAAAAATTCTGCTACCATTGGCAAAAAAACTTTCAATCTTTAATCTTTTGTTTTACTTTATCCAATGCGAAGCAGTTAAGTCGATTTTAAGAATCGATTGTATTTTTTATTTTAAGTCGATTCCTCCATATCTTCAGTCATGGTTACCAATAATAATCGAAACATCAAAAATCCAATGTAGAATTGTTATTCCTCGAGTATTATATGAGAATCAATCACTATTTTTGAATTTAAGTCAACATGGACTGAAAATAGCAAGTGATTAATAATAAAGGAATAAACATATTAATATTTCAAATGACTTTGGATAAAGTTTATCAACGATCCGTTGCAGTTTATTTATTATAACTAGAATACATTCTTGGCCTCAATTATTCAACAATCTTAAACCTTTTTTCTCCTTTTAACAATTAAAAAATTAAAATTCTTATAAAATATAAAAGATTTTTATAAGAATTTTGATTTTTTAATTGTTAAAAGGAGAAAAAGGTTCAAGATTGTTGAATAATTGAGCCAAATGTATTCTAGTTATAATAAAAAAGATTAAACATGTTTCGTCGCATAGTGGAATTGTCCTTTAACAAAGGGTGATAAAATGGGCCACTGAGGAAGTCGAAATAAATCGACCAAACGTCTTGCTTATTTAATAAAAACTCTGTTTATTATTTATTGTCCATTTCCTGCTATTCCTGTTTTAATTATTTTTTAATGTTTTAAATAAAAAAAAATAATTATCTTTCGATGTGTATGAAATAATACTATAAGAAATAAATCAATTAGGAGAAAAAATATTTTGAACGACGGCGAATGCAAATTATTACAGGAATTAATTTATGAATTCCTGTGAATCCATGTAATAGACTGATGAAGAGGGCAAAGCCCTCGAAACTATAGTCTTGTTATAAATAAATAAAATTTATAATTCCAGCAGAAGACACACTCTTTTATTGTCTCCTTCAATATATAAAAATTCTGCTACTCTCGGCAAAAACTTCAATTTAATCTCTTCTTATTTTCACGATACAAGTGTCCACCACTAACTAGAGAGGTTGTACCTTTTTGGTGCAACTTCTTCTTGTATCAATATCATTATAAAAAAATCAGTCGATTTTAATCTTTCTTTGCCATCTTTGTGGTCTTTTAGAAATTTTGCTTTCTTGCCAAAACCAAATATATATTTTTTAGTTACGTAACATCTGTAATTAAAAAAAAAATATTCTCTTGATGGTTCTGACAAAAAACAAACAATATTCAAGTACTGTTGAACTCCTTCAACAGTGCTCGAATATTGTAATTGAGAAGAAACAAGTTTCCGATATTGTTTCCTTCGTTGACCCTTTTGAACCTTGAAGAAGGGGGGGGGGGAGATCCTCCAAAACGTCGGTTTTTAATAGGATGAAAGTAACATTCCAATAAATTTATATTATTTTTCATTATCTTTGGGCTGGCTTCCATCAATTCTCCATTGAAATTCTGCCAGTCCGTTTCTCTAAAAGATTATAAAAAATAAAACCGACTTCAAAAAAAATTAAATGCAATAAATAAAATAATAAGAACTTAAAAATAAAATAAAATCCACTAAAAGGTATAAAATAATTATCTAAATTAGTTACAACTAAACGACGAAATATTTACATGAAATTACTTTTTGAAGTCGGTGCCAAAAATATACATTTTATGAATCGAACTCGACGGATCTTACTTAGTACGTTTGGCGGGTAAGCTACCATATACCATATAAAAAAGTGATTTCATGTAACAATTTCATCGTTTAATTGTAACTAAATTACATAATTATTTTATACCTTTTAGTGCATTTTATTTGATTTTTGAGTTCTTATTATTTTATTTGTTGCATTTAATTTTTTTGAAGTGGGTTTTTTTTTTATAAAAATTATTTTTATTTTTCCATTTTTAGTCATAATATTAATAGTGACTTAAGATAATACCTTGCATGCAAATCATAAGAGAAAGTGTCGGGCGAATGAATCAGAAAATGATAAAAAATTCAATTCATAAATATAGAAATTCTCTCGAAACGTTTGCGGGTTTTAAATGAACATTTTAAGATTGTTTTTTTATAAAAGATTTTATTCATTATAATTTCGATTATTTGCTCATTGGATATTTCCGTTATTTTGTCATTAATCATATCATCAGAACTTAACCAAATTAATGTGGGACCACCCCGAAGGTACCACATTTCCGATAAAAAAGGAATCATCGAAATCGGTCCACGTGGCAAAAGTTCTCCCTAAACATACATAAAATAAATAAATAAATAAATAGTTATAGTGACTACCTTAGAGCTATGCTGATCCAAACACAGAAAGAATCATTAAAATCGGTTCATAAACAAAGAAGTTATGCGTGAACATACCAGGTGTATAACCTTAAATCCGCTGTTTGCTCATCGATGGCGCTAGTGCTCGTATTGAACTACCATGGACACGCCATACATTTTATTTCATGAGTTTAACGTTTGACAACATTAATCAGTGATCATTGTTAACAATTTCATAACACAAAGTCTGTTTTTCCTTGGGTAATCATGTCCAGTTTTGTGCCAAAAAAAGAGCATATGCGGGAAGCTCTGCTTTTCTGCTTCAGTTTGAAGAAATCTGCTGCCGAATCGCATCGAATGCTTGTGGAGGCCTATGGCGACAGTGCTTTATCGGAAACGACCTGCAGGGATTGGTTTCGGCGGTTCAAAGATGGCAATTTTGACCTGTGGGACAAGAAGCGTGAAAATCGGCCCAAGAAGGTTGAGGACCATCAATTGCAGGCTCTTTTGGACGAGGACGATACGCAATCGCAGAAAATGCTTGCCGAGCAATTGGGTGTTACTCAACCAGCCATTTCTAAGCGGCTACGTGCTATGGGAAAGGTTCAAAAGATCGCAAAATGGGGGCCGCATGAATTGAACGACAGGCAGATGGAGCGACGCCAAAACACATGCGAAATCTTGCTTGCCAGACAAAAAAGAAAGTCGTTCCTGCATCGGATTGTGACAGGCGATGAAAAGTGGGTAAATTTCGAAAACCCTAAACGCAAAAAATCATGGGTTGACTCCGGCCAACCATCAACATCTTTCTCAAGACCAAATCGCTTCGGACGGAAGACGATGCTGTGCGTTTGGTGGGATCAGCAGGGAATCGTTTACTATGAGACGTTGAAACCTGGTGAATCTGTCAACGCCGACCGCTACCACCAACAACTGATCAAATTGCACCGTGCTCTGCGTGAAAAAAGACCGTATTATCAACAAAGACATGAAAAGCTGATTTTCTCCACGACAACGCACCATCGCACACGTCAAAAATGGTCCAAAACTACATGGAGACACTCAACTGGGAGCTGCTACCCCATCCCGCTTATTCACCAGACTTGGCCCCTTCAGACTACCACCTGTTTTCGTCAATGGGCCACGCGCTCGCTGAGCAGCACTTCGATTCATACGAAGACGTCCGAAAATGGCTTGATGAGTGGTTTGCCTCAAAAGAGAAGGGATTTTTTGGCGTGGTATCCACAAATTGCCCGAGAGATGGGAGAAATGTGTAGCTAGCGAGGGCAAGTACTTTGAATAAATTTGATTTTGCTTTCTATGAAAAAACCATGTGTTTTTTTGACTAAAAAACAGCGGATTTAAGGTTACATAACAAAAAAGGTCCAATACCAATGAAATTTATATGGTACTAATTGGAAACTATACTGAACCCAATGCCCAAAAGATCATCAAAATCTGTTCTCAATTGGCGAAGAAATCACGTAACATAGACACAAAAAAAAATTCAGTCGAATTGAGAATCTCCTCCTTTTTTGAAGTCGGTTAAAAATAGTACTAATAGAATCGTTAATTTATTCGTTATAAATAGAAAACAATATATGTGCCCCATAATTATGAAAGTGGTCTAAGTCATTGATTGTTAGTTTCGAGATATTTAAAGTTTTATAAAATAAATAAGATTCGAATTCTGTATAATGAGACAACTAGAAATCCACTTGACGGTTCAATTTTATGCGATTTTTCAAAACCGACATCTTATTACTGTACTTTTTAACCGACTTCAAAAAAGGAGGAGGTTATCTATTCGACTGAATTTTTTTTCTTTGTGCCTATGTTACCTCATATCTCCGCCAATTGTGAACCGATTTTGAAAAAAAAATTGCATTGGGTCCAGTCTACCTTCCGATTGGTCCCATTTTTTTTCATAGGTATTAGACCTTTTTTGTTAGGTTTGTTTAGGCCTAACTTCTTTGTTTATGAACCGATTTCGATGATTCTTTTTTTATTCGAAAGGGGGTATCTTAGGACTGGTGTCATATTAATTTGGTCAAGGTCTGATGATATGATCACTATTAATAACATCACTAAAAAGAGAAAAATAAAAATAATTTTTAAGAAAAAATTTAAACCGACTTCAAATAATTAAATGCAACAAATAAAATACACTAAAAGGTATAAAATAATTATTATCTTATTTAGTTACCATTCATAAAAGGTATATGTTTGGCACCGACTTAAAAAAGTAATTTCATGTTAATATTTCGTAGTTTAGTTGTAACTAATTAAGTTAATAATTATTTTATACTTTTTAGTGTATTTTATTTGTTGCATTTAATTTTTTGAAGTCGGTTTTATTTTTTTCTTAAAAATTATTTTTTTATTAAATGGATGGAACATAATATATGAAAAAACCAATTTTTTCATTTTTTGACTTAGTCCACTTTCATAATTATGGGCACATATATTTCTCTATTTTTTAATGACGTGATGAGCTTGCATTTGGATACCATGGTCTTGCCATTCATATGGAAGTCAAAAACAATCAAACAAACAGAATCATCGGGCTTGTCATTTGCGAAAAAAGATACCTATTTCGCGTCTAGGCTTGGATTATATACTCCACAGGCTTTGTTTCAAGATTAACCAATGCCCTCCCCTATAATTTAACACGTCTCAACTTGAATGAGTGGAATCTATTTTGCAACCGCCTCTGTCTCCCTTCCGGTTGCAATTCGGGACTTGAAAGGATTCAGAGGAAGAGAGAGAGGAAGAAGGTTGTTGGATGTTGAACCCTTGTACCAAGAGAAGGGCAAAAGGGCTTTCGAGATCCCTTCCCAGCTGGCTCAGGGCCTAACGTGCCTCGAGAATCTCTAATGAATTGCTTGTTTAATTAATTAGAGGTGGGCTGCTCGAGTGGATGTCGGCCCGGGATAGCAGAATTCAGGAGGAAGAGGGTTCGTTAGCCGCGTCCAGAGAATGTGGTTGGTTGGCTGCTCAGGGGTCGAAAAGAAAGAACTCTCTAGTAAATTGGCTGGACCAGCAGACGCGCCACCAACTTACCCTTCACCTCCTACATTTTATTTGCACATTCATATATATACAGCGGGAAAGATATACTGACAAACTCGTAAATATAAATACGAAAAAAAGGTCCTATTTTTTATAAAAAATTGAAAACATGTTATACATTTAAAATTGTAATTCTTCTAAGGTAGTTGTTTCACCATATGGGTTTTCTTAGGATTTTTGTAAAATTTAGATACTAAAGATAAAAGTAAATAAATATTATATGCAATATTCATTTGATTTTGTTTATTGGGCCTCCGAGGAGCTGGCCGCCTCTTACAAGACACAAGATCATTACACAAATTTATTTATAAATCTTTCACACTTTCAACTTCAGAACAAATTAATTCAGATTCAGAGCGGGTGGCTGAGAGAGCCAGGATTAATCCTGACTCACATTTCACATTTCTTTTTTTTTTTTGTATTTACAAAAAATAATCATACGCCACCCGCTCTATATGTTCTTCTGCTGAAAGTGTAAAAATTAAAGAGAGATCCCCCATCGCCCTATATGTCAAATTGTTTGTTGTTTTTTGGGATATACCCAGGGCGATGAGGGACTCTACCGCTTTATGCCACCACACTCCCTTCCACGAGAGTATGATGGCCTCGACCCTGACTATGAGTTAAGGATTCTAGGTCACTTGTTTAACATTAAAATTAAAAAACTAAAATATGTAAATTTTTCACTGAACATTATTAGTCTATCTCAAAAAAAGAGATTATTCCTTAAAATAATTTAAACAAAGAAAACAATCTCTCTCTTGTGCATTAAACCTATAAAAACCTTTGCATTCGAATTTTGTATTAGTTATAATTCTGTGGGGGGGGGGGGCAAGGGGGTCAAATGTCCCGGTGCCCGGGCGTGAGGTTGATTTTTTTCTTACACTTCAGTAAACTATTGCTTATCTGCGAGGCCCATAGAAAAAACAAAAAAACAAAATAGACTATTGACCTATCTACAAATAAAAATATTTTTCGCTTTTAATTAAAAAATTCTGTTAACATTTAATTTACACCTCATAGCAAAATATGTTTCGTTCTGGATATGAACAGTTTTTAAATGTCCATTACATTACTGTAGTTTATTTTAAAGTTATCCAATATAAACATACAAATATTTATCATTTATTCCATTATTTATTATTCTTCTTATTTCCAAAATACAAGGGTCCACCTCGGACTTCAGAGGTTGAACCTTTTCGGTGCAACTTCTTCTTTTAGCAGTATCATTATAATATAAAAAATATAAATATTTTTATAAAAAATAAAATAAAACCGACTTCAAAAAGTTAAATGCAACAAAAAAATAAGAATAACTTAAAAATCAAATAAAATACACAAAAAGGTATAAAATAATTATCTTATTTAGTTACAACTAAGCGATGAAATATTAACATGAAATTACTTTTTAAAGTCGGTGCCAAACAAACTATACCTATAAGCGAGCGTACTCGGCAAACGTACTAAGTGCGATTCATAAAATGTATATGTTTGGCACCGACTTCAAAAAAGTAATTTCATATTAATATTTCGTCGTTTAGTTGTAACTAAATAAGATAATTATTTTATACCTTTTAGTGTATTTTATTTGATTTTTAAGTTATTATTATTTTATTTGTTGCATTTAATTTTTTGAAGTCGGTTTTATTTTTTTATAAAAATTATTTTTATTTTTCTCTTTTTAGTGATGTTATTAATAGTGACTTAATATAATACCTTGCATGCATCTCGTAAGAGAAAGCGTCTGGCGAATGAATCAGCAAATGATAATAAAATTCAATTCATAAATATTGAAATTCTCTCTAAACGTTTGCGGGTTTTAAGATTTTTTCATAAAAGATTTTATTTATTAAAATTTCGATTATTTGGACATAAGAATTAGAGATTTACGTTATTTCGTCATTGATCATATTTTCAGAACTTGACCAAATTAATATGGTACTACCCTTAAAGGTACCCTCTTTTCAATAAAAAAAGAATAATTAAAATCGGTTCATAAACATAGAAGTTATGTCTGAACAAACATATGAAAAAAGGTCCAATACCAATGAAAAAAAACGGAACCAATCGGAAGCTAGACTGAACCCAATGCAAAAAAAATCATCAAAATTTGTTCACAATAGGCGGAGATATGAGGTAACATAGACACACAAAAAAAATCAGTCGAATTGAGAACCTCCTTCTTTTTTGAAGTCGGTTAAAAAATATTTGGAGCATTATACATTAGAAGGGTTTTTGCCCAGAGTCCCGTAATTTCTCTGTGTGGCCCTGGGTAATTATATATACAGGGTGTCCCAAAAGTCAAGGATCAAACGTGAACACGAGATAGGTGAGTACAGGATTGTCCAAAATAAAATTTTTTTTTAAATAAAACTCTCTTAGTTTTCGAGTTATGGGCATTTTTTTGAAAACGGTGAAAATCGCTACCCTGCTCTAAATATTTGAATGCTGTGGCTACGAATTTTCATATTTTATAATTCTAATTTTTGTTACGGAATCCTGAATAATACTGCTATCGATCACAAAACAGAAAATAACTAAGAGTATTATACTTTTTGAGAAAAAAAATATTTTTGTCAGATTCATGTGTCAAAAAATTTTAATCAGTAAACTTTGACTCTTGATATCTTAAAAAAAACTGTGTCAAACAATAATGGCAAATTATCTAAAAAATTGACGCATTTAATCAAGATTTCAAAATGGTATAAAACATTCCTCTTTTTTTAAAAATCAAAAAATAATATTTGCATTTTTATGCGAAAGAAACTAATTTCAAAACACAATTCGTAATTGGCTAAAGGGTAGAATTTAACATGAAAACTAATTTAATTTATTAAAATATTTTTATTCAATTAAAGATTTTTGAAAAAATCTTAAATAGTTGAATAAAATATTTATTTATTTATTTATTCAATTAAAGTGAATGTTCAAAATGTCCGCCACGAGCACGAGTGCACATTTTACATCGTCTAAGAAAGGACCGCCTCACGAGTAAAAGAAAAAGTTTATTCAAAGCGAATAGATAACCAAGCCACAACTTAAACAAAGAATCTCTGAAGCAAAAGAAGAAATAAATTGTCGAAGAAATGCAAGACTCGTGTCAGGCGGTCCTTTCTTAGACGATGTAAAATGTGCATTCGTGCTCGTGGCGGACATTTTGAACATTTACTTTAATTGAATAAATAAATAAATAAATATTTTATTCAACTATTTAAGATCGAGCTTTTCGTGCGTGTTTTCGGCACGCCCTCGAAGCTCGGCCCTCCGGGCTGGTGCCCTGGCGGGCAGCTTCTCGGTCCAAAAATGTTATTCCTCTTAAAAAATCACACTCCAAATGTATACCCGTAAACTACCGAAAATACATCGTCTCTTAAAAGTTTCGCCTCTTTAATTTTTGAGTGGCGGGGGGGGGAGGAATAATTATGAATATATTTAAATTTAAAATTTAAATTTAAATTTCATTTTTCTTTTCAAAACAAAAATAATGAAATGATTTATGAACTGGAAAAAATTCGCAGGCTGAATCATGGAAATTATTCAAATTTACGCGGTTCAATTAATTTAATTAATTACAAAAAATGTATTTAATGATTCTTAATTTAAAATGAATTGGAGTCTTTCATTTCAAAATTCGAGTGCAAATTAAAATTATATTTCAAATTTGCCTGGTTAATGAAAATCCATTGGAGCTGTCAGTTTAAAATCCTAGCTGATAATTATATTTCAAATTTGACTCGTTAATTAATACATATTTAATGTTTTTTAATTTAAAATCAATTGGTGTTTTTTCATTTTCATTCGAATTCAAATGAATACAATATTATCTCGACACAAAGTCTAAATAAAAAATATCTAGTTTTAGTAAGAGAAATCAACATAGAAATATTAATGTCCCAATGGTGTAATCGCTAGAGCCAATGACCATAGTTCAAGAGTTCGTCGGTTCGATTCTAGGCAAGAGCGTAATTTTTTTAGAGAAATTTCTCTAAGCGTTGTTACAAATTAATCTAGACGAATATTATATAGTATTTTTTCAAAAATCTTTAATTGAATAAAAATATTTTAATAAATTAAATTAGCTTTCATGTTAAATTCTACCCTTTAGCCAATTACGAATTGTGTTTTGAAATTAGTTTCTTTCGCATAAAAATGCAAATATTATTTTTTGTTTTTTAAAAAAGTGGAATGTTTTATACCATTTTGAAATCTTGATTAAATGCGTCAATTTTTTAGATAATTTGCCATTATTGTTTGACACAGTTTTTTTAAGATATCAAGAGTCAAAGTATACTGATTAAAATTTTTTGACACATGAATCTGACAAAAATATTTTTTCTCAAAAAGTATAATACTCTTAGTTATTTTCTGTTTTGTGATCAATAGCAGTATTATTCAGGATTCCGTAACAAAAATTAGAATTATAAAATATGAAAATTCGTAGCCACAGCATTCAAATATTTAGAGCAGGGTAGCGATTTTCACCGTTTTCAAAAAAAATTCCCTTAACTCGAAAACTAAGAGAGTTTTATTTAAAAAAAATTTTTATTTTGGACTCCTGAACTCACCTATCTCGTGTTCACGTTAGATCGTTGACTTTTGCGACACCCTGTATATATGTGTGACTAATTTAATTATTTGCATTGAATGTCTTTGAAAGCTTATATTTTACTTTTTTACTAAAAAATTATTTCATACGTGTTTTAACCCATAACGATAGATGAGAGTATAATTCTTTTTCATGTGTTTTTATTTTGCAATTTTTTAAAAATATTTCAACTCTATATAATAGAGTTTGAATTTTATTATTAGTATTAAAATAGCTTGTGTTAAGGAGAAGTAGACGCTATTGATAAAACTCGTACTATACTTGATTAATAGAAAATTCTTTATTTCGTGTCTGAGCTTGTTTCAATGTCTTCAAAGGATATAGACTGGTATCGACATGTATCCGGGATTATTATAGAAGCGCCCAAACTTATATTTCGCAACCTTTTCTTTCAATACCATGGTGGAGACATTCTACTCCAATTGCATCTCAGAGAATTTATTATTTTTTTTAATATTTTTATCTTTAAAATATTCTCAATGAAATAAGGCAATTATTTTTTCGAAATTTCGGTAAGTTCTTTTCATTAGCTTTTAAGGAAAGAAAAAATTTATCCAATACATTTTTCATTAAATAATTATATATAATGAATTTATTTTTAATAGGTAGATTTTTTATTCAAATAAATAAGAATTAACAAATATTTATTATACGGTGTTCATTTTAGAAAACTCAATTCATACGAAATTTGTTTTTATTAAAATTAATAATTTATTTTTTCTACTAAAATTTCCTCGGTATGTGGGGTGTTTAATGGGATAATAAAATTTCCAAATTAAGGAGGTTCTTTCATGACAACCCACACAAAATGTTTTAGCCTCGTAACCACTCTATAAATATGAAAGGAACTAAAATTTTAGGTTATGTTTTTGTAACGTGACTGTCCACTCACACTACGAAATCTCTATATGTATACACACACATACTACCGGATCGTTTCCAAGCCATTGTGCTTATATCCCTCCACTAAAAATAATAGCCCAAACATGTTTTTTTTTATTTTTTATCAAAACTACGTGGTAAATAATTTCAATTTTTTTTTAAGTTACTCCGAATATATTATTCTAACAAATATTACTTTTTAATCAAGATGGTGAAGGTCCTTTCAATAAAAAAAAATAATAATGATCATATCCCCACCCTTTCCCTATCTACCCTTTGTTAAAAATGTCATTTTTAAATGCAATTATTTCTTGTTTGGTGTGGTAAATCATCTTCAAATTTTAACTGTATGTGTATTATGCTTTTAATGATTTATAATCCAAGTTTCAAAGACTTCTTGAATTTTTGCATTTGTGAAACTACCTTAAAATGATTTAATTTTTTATTTTCATAAAAAATTTGGAATTCGATTTTTTTCCAATTTTTTAGGTACCTTGACCTTAAATCCAAAAAATTGAAAATCTCTCTCTCTATCTGCGTGTGTGTCTGTGATCAAATAAAATACACATTTTTTTGGCACTAGAACGAACTGAACGATTGTGCGTTCTTGACTGGTGATAGAATGGAGAATCCGGACAGACAATTTTTTTTTATGACTACATTTTTAAAATTAACGTGGATTATGGGAATCTAGAAATATCGATTATTAGATATTACATATGGGACCTGAATGAACTTTCTGCGACCTTTCGTTTTTTCCTGCCATCGTGGGTTTAGAAATCTGAATTGGGTTGCACACAATGAACGAATGAACATTTTCAAACCAAAACACAAACACTAAAGAAACTAAAAAATATTATATATACTACTTAAAAAATAATAATAATAATAATAATAACTCCTACAGATATATTTATTTTTATTTGGAATTGTTTATTTCCAAAATGAAGCTGTTGAAGATTTTTATTTTTGTGATTAATTTTATTAAATTTTAATTCTTAGTTAAATCAAAATTAAATTAGGTTGGAGTTGGTGGTGTTTCACAAGGAGAAAAAAATTAAAATACAAAGATTTTTTTAAGTTTACACTCCTATACATTTCGAGCTCTTAGCTCATCGTCAGGAGAACGGCTGAGTTAACTTTAATTCAAATAAAACTCAATGTTGTCTAATTTCTGG